>JAKCPI010012010.1:0-99499 GCA_023213315.1 Euborellia annulipes | reverse complement strand
AAGATGCCGAAAAAAACTTAAAAAAAAAATGATATTTGAATGAGTACTTTTCATTCGATACCGGCAATCAAGTACTCATATGGAGTAAAGTATCGAAAGAAAAGTATCGAGTAAAAAAAGTACTAGTATCGAAATAAAAGTATCGATACCAGTAAGTATCGATACTTTTTCGTGTCCCTAGACGGACGTAATCAGGAAGAATATCTGCTTGGAAAAGAAAAAAAATAAAAATATAAAAAAAAAATAAATTATAATTTATTAAAAAAAATCAATATGAAAAATATTATAAAAAAATCTGGTGTGACTGGTCGCACCAGATTTTTTGTGTCTACATAGAAACCACATTAAATCTATTAAATTACGGTAATCATTTTTCAAGATTCCTCTTCTTTTTATTTTCATCGTAAAATCTTTGTTTTATTTTTATTTTTTTTTTAACTTTTCCTATTGGCACACAATGCTTTAATAGCGTTTTAGCTTGATGTCTATTTGAGAATGGACAGAGTATGTCCTTGACTTGTGAAAAGGAATTAAAACGTGGTTGAGAAGCTTTCAAACCCTCTTCTTTTGCCAACACCCACACTTATTCGTTCTATTTCTCATACACAGGCATTACGATATATATAGCTTATATATAAAGAGAGAAGCGAGGGAAGAGAGGCATATCCTGCGTTGCAGAGACGTCCATCAGCGCCATCCGGCTTCCGACTTGCGACGCCTCGCTTCGGCGCCGAAGAGACCAAGGGGAGAATCACCGACATCAAATTCACTCTTCACAAGCCCAGTCCGGCTCGTTCAACCAGTCAATTCGCCAATATTCGAAATTTGACACCTTTCATCAAGAGATTCATTCAGAGTTGAATTTAATGAACCATCTAGAAAAAAATGAAAATATTAAAATAAACAAGCTCCTCGGGTAAATAAACGGGGATCCCGATAGGAATTTCAAATAATAATAATTTTTTTTCTTTAGAAACTCGAATTGAATAAAGACAGACAGCCTTGCAAGCAAATGGTGTGCAAAATTACAAGGGACCGCCGGCAAGTGCTGCCTCTGGTGTCCTTTCTATAAACCCTTTTGTTAAAATAAAATTAATCTAATTTAATCAAACAAATTTCATAAAATTAGCATAAATATCACGAAATAACCTAAAGGGGGAGGGGGAGGGGGGCCTAAAAGGCGCCCCCCTCCTCGAAAAAGCAAAAATTCAAATATTGTGGTCTCTAAGAGCCCCTGGAATAGCATTTGAATAGAAAGAGAGCGAAGGTAATGAGTGCGAGTGAGATGGAGAGAGTCGCTTAAAGATGCTGAGTCTCGGTCCCTGGTGCACACAAACCGGATTCCAAACAATACGCGTGACGTCATCTTTTCTAAGAAACTATTAAAGACAAATAAAAAAAGAGAAAGTAATAAAACTATTTTTTTTTTTTTTTTTAATACCAGTATATTCATCAAATTAGAAGAAAAAAACAAATTAAATAATTTAAAAAAAAAATTATGAAAAAATTATTTTAATAAAGGAAATAAATAACTTTTGATTGATTATTGAGGTGGGATTTATTTATTTTTCTTCCTGAGACGGGTGTTAAAGTTAATTGTATTTTCAATTTATATTTCGGCCTCTAAGATCATTTGACTTTTGGGAAATTAAATAAAATGGCTTCCAGCAGGTGAGAGACTCAACACTCAGCGGGTCACCTATCCACGGTCCAGCAATTCTTAGCCTTGCTTAACCCGAATTTTCTCGATTTTTTTTCTGCCTTTTCTCAAAAGGTATTAAATTTAAAAGTTATTTTTTTATACTCAACAAATTAAAAAAAAAAATATATCAAACAATTAAAAAAATTATTTTAATAATTACCTTCGATAACTAAAAGTCTATTCAGTTTTTGAAAAAATGTCAAAGAATAAAAACTTTTTAAAATAGAGTAAATTATCACAATATGATAAAAAAATTGAAGATTTCGAAATTTCTGAAAAAACTTATTAGGTAAAGTACTACTTCCAAGTGACGTATTTACTCCAAAAGTTGATAGAAATCTATAATTTTAGTGTAAGGAGCATATACCAAATTTCATCCAGCTGCTTTGGTTTTTAAGCAATCGTGTTCTCACACACACACACACACACACACACACACCCAAACGTAATTCCAAAACAATATACGAGAAAGTCTCGGGGAAGTCATTCCCCATATTTTTTTAAATAATTTTCTAATTCCATTTTTCTGTGTATATCCATCAAAATCTCGACATCGAATTTTTGACATGAATCCAAAACTTTCTCTATATCTTAACATATATATAGCGGTATGAGAAAGTAATATACCGTTTAGCCCAAGTTAGGGTATTTGACTGTCATTTATTTATCATCAACTTAAAATGATTAATTCCAAAAATTAACCTGTCTAGAACTCCCCTCCCTCCTCGCTTGCCAATCACCCGTCTCTCTTGTCTCCAAGTCCCGCCGATAAAAATAGAACCAAAGAGAATAAAAAAAAATTCCTATTTTAAATGAATTTTATTATTTAATTATTTCAATTAATTTCAACATATGTTGCCTTATATAAGGCATATGATAAATGAGTCAAGTTTAAAATTTCACGTAGATTAAGAATTTGCAGATAAATAGGCCTATATACATAGACGAAACTAGTATTTGGCATAAATAACTATGATTAAGAATTTTATATTGATCCAAATGCAATATAACTATTTCTCTATCTAGAGTAGTCTTTTTATTATTAATTTGAAAAGAAAAAATTCATCTGTCAAAATAAATTTGAAAAAATCGATTTTTAATTATTTTTTGGACGTTTCGAGACTAAAATTTGATTGTTTTTGCTTGAATATTTTATATACTAATTTATTCAATCGATATCAAGCCCTAATTATCTTTATTTAGTAAAAAAAAACAATAAATTAGGGTTATTAGAAAATAAAGCCGGGAGTTAAGATTTTAGGCCGTGGGATTCACTAATAAACCCTCATTTTATGAGGTCGTAGCTAGATAAAAAAATTCCTATGACTTTATAATTGATTCAAAAGACCAGTTTTGCATTTTGCCACATATTCGTAAATAAATAAGAGAGATATGGCGAGTTTTTAAAGAGCGATCGGGCGTGAGAAAAAAAGGGCTAGACAAGAGTTACTCCAGTCTCCCTGCCCGATCTCTGTGCGCCGATCGAATTTGAAAAAAAAAATTGATGCTCTTCCATCAATTGAGATAAATGTTTAATTGATTTATATATCCTTTTTATACTTAAATTTTATAAAAATTAATTTAAAACTTCATTTATTAACAGCTACTAAAATAAAACATTGCATTTTTTAAAGAATTTCATCCTTTGAGGAGTAAAAAATTTCAAATCTTTTATAAATAGGCCCTCTTATTACTCATACTTTTTTCATAAAAATCAAAACTTAAAAATCTTTATTTAAATTGAAAGATTAATAAAGATTGAAAATACATATTTTTTTGAACAGTCTAGTCAATTTAAGTCCCAGTTCTTTCATAAAAAAAATATAATAAAAAAAATGCATTTATTTAAAGCAAAGACTAAAATTTGGTGACCTTGAAAGAGTTAAGTTTTTTTTTTAAAAAAAAAAAAACTTTTTTCCCATTCCCATTCACACACCCATATACAGTCTTTTCGGCAACAGAAGCCATTTAAGACTTTACGATACCCATTATTTGTAAATATATCTATTGAGGGTTCAGGCATTCTTAATTAAGCCATTTGGATACCAAATAGCTTAAATAAAATCATCTGACTGCCTGGGATCCGAGCCCTCGACCCCTAGTATTCAAGTCAATGCAGGCGAGCTACCAACTACACCAAGCCCGAGGGCAAAGAGAAAATTAAGTAAAAGCATTTAATAATAAATAGGCTAAATTTTTCTCTTTAGGTAGATTTTTTCTCAAATATTTTATTTTTCTTAATGAAGTTAGACAATAAAAAATCTGGTGTGACTGGTCTCTCAGCACACAACTTTCTCTTACCTTTGGTTAGAGAAAGTTGAATTCTGGTGATTTTTTTGTGTCGATATATATTTAGATTCCCGCAGTAAGGTACATAGAATTCTAAATAATAAATTTTCGCTAAGTGTGAATATTCTTTAGGAAATTCTGATTTCATAACAAAAAACCGGATTCAATTTGGATTAGAGGTTGCGAAGTTATAAACATTTGAATTTTCAAAGTTTTTATTCTTTCTCAGTTACTCAATTAGCGCTTCTTAATTTGATGAAAGGAGGGGAGGGCGACAGGATCCCTCCCTCCCTACCCATTCCACTTCAATTGTCGACTGGCGCGCAGACCTTACTCCCCACCCCCCCTCCCGCCTTCCCTTTGTATCTTTATAGAAATTTATTAGCTAAATCTATTTCCTCTTTATGAATAAATCGATGATTGCAAATAAAATTAGTTATAAAAATTAATTTTTTTTTTATTTCTTTTTAAATTCTTATCAATCTAAAAAAAATCCATTTGCCCATCTCTAATTTTTACTTTCTCTTACCTATGTATATATGTAATATATACCTAATATAAAGAAAGAAAGTATTGGATTCATGTCAAAAATTCGATGTCGAGATTTTGATGGATATACACGTTTTGAGGTCTCCTGAATCCAAAAAAGTGGTTTTCGCGACATGGTCTGTCTGTGTGTGTGTGTGTGTGTGTGTGTGCCTGAGTACAATTTAAAGCATGAAAGAATCGAGTTAGGATGTTGAAATTTTATATTTAAGTTAGACACTTTCCTAGTGCGTGAAAATAAGCTTTTAAACAAAATCGGTCAAAAAGTACTAGTACTTTACTGGTGTAGTTTTTCAGTTTTTTCGATTTTCTCAAAATTCGCTTCAACGATTTTGACTGTGCTGCTTGCCTTCATCATTGAGCTCTGGATCTAGATAATGCAAAATGAATTTGTCATAAATTAAAATTTATTATAAAAAGTCTGGTCGAAAATATGTTTTTATCTTAACGGTGAGAAATTTGCACTAGCTAGATCCTTTGCCTTAACAAACAGGTTTCGCCTAACATATACATGCGGAACGAGGTTTCAACCATGGATAATAAATTTATTTACAGTACAATCACAGATTGATGGGTGGAGCTGACATCTACTGGTCATAATTTACATTGAATTTTATTTTTTTTATAAATTATAAAAGGATATTATTTATAGGTTGGGATATTTATATATTTCAAAACAAAGAAATTATTTTAAATAAATATACAATATTAACCAGTGCCGTAACAAGGGTATGAAGCGCTTGTGGCAAGCAAGTGTCTAACTTGCGCCCCCCCCCTCCATAAAGGTGGATTCATAACGGAACCTGACTTGAGTTGTGTCCGGTGGCGAACCCATCCTATGTATTCCTATGGACATGGGCGTAGCCAGACATCTTGTTAGGGGGGGGCAACCCCTCATTAGGCCGAGAGGGGGTGGGGGTTTGCAATTAATATATACATAGATTATTAATTATTTATTTAAATAAAAAAAATTAAATTAATGTAGTGAATTGGGGCTTTAAAAAAATTCCTAATGGGAAAAATATATATTTGTTTGTTTTTTTTTTTAATTTTTAGGGCAAGCCAGGGGGGCAACGGCCCCCCTGCCTCCCCTCTACGCCCATGCCTATGGAGATGCATTGATAATATGAATAAAAAGAAAAGTGCAGGAGGTGGATTTGAACTCGTAAAGTTTGATTACGTGAGAATGGAAAAAAATTTAGATTGCTTGAGGACGAATTAACCACTAAATAGCTGGGATGGGGGCTTGAAGAAAATTTAAGATTATTTTATGGTATTTATAAACCATTTATTTATTTATTTTTTTTTTTTACTGGGACAGATCGTTGAGGTATTGGATATGGAGAAAATATAAAAAAATATAAAAGAAAGTAATAAAACTTGCTTGCGCCAAACCTGTCACTGGGATAAACTGTTATTTGCAAAAAGGGAATTTGACCAACTGTATAAAATACCTACATGTATAGTTTTTCCCTCAGTGACTTGCACATTAAAAAATTCACCATAATTCTTGAATGGCTTCTCATACACAAAAAATTTTATCATTAAGACACGCTCCACATAAGTGTAAATTGATGCACTGAAGATGGATTGCGTAGGCATTCCGAAATATTTGCAGAATAAATTATTTTAATTGTGGAAAGCATGGGCGTCCGCAGGTTTTTTGCAGGGGGGCAAGGATTTTTGCAGGGGGGGGCAAGTCACTTCAAGATAAGTTAAAAAAAACGTATTTTGATATTAATAATGTTATACATCCCTTAGTATTTAAAGCTTTCAAACCGCGGCAAGGTGGATGTTTACTGTGAAAGATTTTTTTGTATTTTTTTCTTTGTTTTATACATTTTTTTGTATCATTTTAATTTTCCAGGGGGGGCAAGTGCCTGGTTGCCCCCCTGCGGACGCCCATGGTGGAAAGCAACTCGCTGGTGTATTTTTTCTCCATATCCAATATTTTTTTTTTAGCTAGAGTAAATTACTATTAGAAATATAATTTGTATCAATATTATAGAGCTTAAATATTTAGTCATGGCATGGGGAGGGGTTTGAACTCCCCAACCCCCCTGGCTATGCCTATGCCTGTCTAGGTCTCCCCTCCCTCCTCGCTTGCCAATCACCCGTCTCTCTTGTCTCCAAGTGCCGGCGATAAAAATAGAACCAAGGAGAATTAAAAAAAAAAATTCCTATTTTAAATGAATTTTATTAATTATTTCAATTAATCTCAACATAAGGCATATGATAAATGAGTCAAGTTTAAAATTTCACGTAGATTAAGAATTTGTAGATAAATATATACATAGACGAAACTAGTATTTGGCATAAATGATTATGATTCAGAATTTTATGTTGATTCAAATGCAATATTTACTATTTCTCTAACTAGAATAGTCTTTTTATTATTAATTTGAAAAGAAAAAATTCATCTGTCAATATAAATTTGAAAAAATCGATTTTTAATTATTTTTTGGACGTTTCGAGACCAAAATTTGATTGTTTTTGCTTGACTATTTTATATACTAATTTATTCAATCGATATCAAGCCCTAAATGCGTTTATTTAATTAAAAAACAATAAATTAGGGTTATTAGAAAATAAAGCCGGGAGTTAAGATTTTAGGTCGTGGGATTCACTAATAAACCCTCATTTTTTGGGGTCGTAGCTAGATAAAAAAATTCCTATAACTTTATAATTGATTCAAAAGACCAGTTTTGCATTTTGCCACATATTTGTAAATAAATAAGAGAGATATGGCGAGTTTTTAAAGAGCGATCGGGCGTGAGAAAAAAAGGGCTAGACAAGAGTTACTCCAGTCTCCCTGCCCGATCTCTGTGCGCCGATCGAATTCGAAAAAAAAAATTGATGCTCTTCCATCAATTGAGATAAATGTTTAATTGATTTATATATCCTTGTTATACTTAAATTTTATAAAAATTAATTTAAAACTTCATTTATAATTATATTATCAGTTACTAAAATAAAAGATTGCATTTTTTAAAGATTTTTTTTTTTTTCTCATTCACACTCACATTCACACACTCTTTTCGGCAACTTAGGCCATATAAGACTTTGACGATGTCCGTTATTTATGAATTTATCTATATTAGGGTCCAGGCATTCTTATTTAAGCCATTTGGCATCCAAGTGGCTTAAATAAAATGATCCGACTACCTGGGGTCCGAACCCGCGACCTTTGGTATACGAGGTTAGCACGCTAACTAACCTCTACGCTAAGCCCCGAGGGCTTTAAAGATTTTCATTCTTTGAGGAGTAAAAAATGTCAAATCTTTAGAAAATAGGCCTATTACTCATATAAATATTAAATACAAAAAAATAATAAAAAAAAAAAACTAAAAAAAATGCCTTTATTTAAATTGAACTACAAAATTGAACCAAAATATAAATATTTTCCCTTACTTATAAATTTTACATCTTGAATTCTAATATATCGGCGGAAACTAAATATATGTGGACTAGAAAAATCTGGTATGACAAGCACAGAACACAACTTTCTCTTACCTTCGGTAATCTAAAGTTGTGTTCTGTGCTTGTCCCACCAGATTTTTTATTGTATTTTTATTTTAAACTGTTTAGTATTTTTTATTATAAATTCAGTAATAAAAAATAATAAAAAAAGAAAGAAAGCATGAGGCTTCAAATAAAGTACCACATTAGTTTGGCCTATTTTGATAAAAACTTGCATACAATGTTGTCACCAAAAATGATCCTAAAATATAAAATTTCACACCTCTAGCTCACCTGGGAGTGTCTTAAGCAAAGACTAAAATTTCGAATTCTAAATAATAAATTTTCGCTACGTATGAATATTCTCTAGGAAATTCTAAATTCATAACAAAAAACCGGATTCAATTTGGATTAGAGGTTGCGGAGTTATAGACAATTGAATTTTCATATTTTTATTCTTTTCCCATGTTAATGATTAGCGCTTCTTAATTTGACGAAAGGAGGGGAGGGCGACAGGATCCCTCCCTCCCTCCCCATTCCACTTCAATTGTCGACTGGCGCGCAGATCTTACTCCCCACCCCCCTCCCGCCTTCCCTTTATATCTTTATAGAAATTTATTAACTAACAATTGTAAATCTATTTCTTTATTTAAAAAAAAAAAAAATGAATAAATCTATGATTGCAATATTTTTTTTTTTTTTTTTATTTCGGTTTGACTCCTCGGATGAAAGCAAAAAAAATGAGGTTTTAGTTAAAAAATCTGGTGTGGTCGCACAGCACACAACTTTCTCTTACTTTTAGTAATCGAAAGTTGTGTTCTGTCAAACCAGATTTTTTGTGTCGGCATATATTTAGTTACCGATAGCACGGTACATTCCAATTTCAAGATGCAAAATTTATAAGTATGGCAAATTATTTATATTTTGTTACCATGGCAACCATTTCTTCTATCTTTTCTATGGAGTGTACAAGAGTAAAGTGGTCTTCAGAAGATTTCAATGAAAAAATGAGAATATACATTTTAAAGAGAATCTAAAAAATAATTGATTTTTGAATTTATAAAAAAAAATCTTTGCAGCGAATCTTGAGAACATTGAAAAAACTGAAAAAGTGCATCAGTAAAGTACTAGTACTCTTTGGTCGATTTTGTTCAAAATCTCCCTGTCATGTCCCATGTTAGGCGCCCCGCCTAACTTAAATATAAAATTTCAACCTCCTAGCTCTTTTCAATCTTGAGATATTTTATTCACACACACACACACACACACACACAGACAAAACACACACACACACACACACACACACACACACACACACACACACACACACACACACACACACACACACACACACACACACACACACACACACACACACACACACACACACACACACACACACACACACACACACACACACACACACACACACAGACCATGTCGCGAAAACCACTTTGATTCAGGAGACCTCAAAACGTGTATATCCATCAAAATCTCGACATCGAATTTTTGACATGAATCCAATACTTTCTCTTTATATATATTGACATATATATCGAAGTAGGAGAAAGTAAAAATGGTTTTATTTAAATTGAACTAAAAAGAGAGAAATAATTAAATTTTTTTTCAATTTAAATAAAGGCATTTTTTTTAAGTTTTTTTTTTTATTATATTTTTTGTATTTAATATTGATATGAGTAATAAGTCGGCCTATTTATTAAAAATTTGAAATTTTATAGTCCTCAAAGGATGAAATTCTTTAAAAAATCCAATCTTTTATTTTTATAGCTGTTAATAAATGAAGTTTTAAATTAATTTTTATAAAATTTAAGTATAAAAAGGATATATAAATCAATTAAACATTTATCTCAATTGATGGAAGAGCATCAATTTTTTTTTTCAAATTCGATCGGCGCACAGAGATCGGGCAGGGAGACTGGAGTAACTCTTGTCTAGCCCTTTTTTCTCACGCCCGATCGCTCTTTAAAAACTCGCCATATCTCTCTTATTTATTTACAAATATGTGGCAAAATGCAAAACTGGTCTTTTGAATCAATTATAAAGTCATAGGAATTTTTTTATCTAGCTACGACCTCATAAAATGAGGGTTTATTAGTGAATCCCACGACCTAAAATCTTAACTCCCGGCTTTATTTTCTAATAACCCTAATTTATTGTTTTTTAATTAAATAAACGCATTTAGGGCTTGACATCGATTGAATATATTAGTATACAAAATATTCAAGCAAAAACAATCAAATTTTAGTCTCGAAGCGTCCAAAAAATAATTAAAAATCGATTTTTTCAAATTTATTTTGATAAATGAATTTTTTCTTTTCAAATTAATAATAAAAAGACTATTCTAGATAGAGAAATAGTAAATATTGCATTTGGATCAACATAAAATTCTGAATTATAATCAAATAAAATTCATTTAAAATAGGAATTTTTTTTTATTCTCTTTGGTTCTATTTTTATCCGCTGCACTTGGAGACAAGAGAGACGGGTGATTGGCAAGCGAGGAGGGAGGGGAGACCAAGACAGGTTAATAATTTTTGGACTTAATCACTTTAAGTTGATGATAAATAAATGACAGTCAAATACCCTAACTTGAGCAAAACGGTATATTACTTTCTCTTACCTCTATAAATACATGTTAATATATAGTGAGAGAAAGTATTGGATTCATATCAAAAAATCTGGTGGGATCAGGACGGTGCACAACTTTCACTTACCGGAGGGTAAGAGAAAGTTGTGTGCTGTGCTGGTCACACCAGATTTTTTGTGTCGAGATATATAAGTTAGGCACCCCCATGGGACGTGACACGAAGCTTTTGAACAAAATCGACCAAAGAGTATTAGTACTTTACTGATGCACTTTTTCATTTTTTTTAGATTTTCTCAAAATTCGCTCCAAAGATTTTTTTTTAAAGTTCCTTTATTATTTCATTCAATTTAATTACTAACCTGCAGAGGCACAATCAGGGTTTCTATATCCATCAAATTCTCGACATTGAATTTTTGACATGAATCCAATACTTTCTCTCTATGTATATATTACATATACAACACAACATATACAACATGAAAGTTGTCTTCTGTGCTTGTCACACCATATTTTTCTTATCTCTAAATAAAAGTCGACATTTTTCTAGAATAAGAATTTTATTTTTTTATAACACACAGTCTTGACAATGTTTCCATGTGTTTGATTATATTTATCTATTATAATGATTAGAGAAAAATTCTGATAAAAAATAAAAACCCTTCCCCCCTTTTTGAAAAATATTTATTTCAGTCTAGCTTCAACCATTTTGAAATGATTATTCATATCTTTGTTAATAATCGTGACATCTGATTAGTGGGAATAATTGAATTTGATTCAAGAGATGCATTTTGTATAGATAATACTGATATATTTTTGTAAATGACATCTAATGAATAGAAAGACATGATTCAATTATTAATTCCATCAAATAATACACGCATTGGAAAAGATATGTATCAATGGTCATTTAAGAGTGTATCTGAAAGAAAAATTAATTTTGGAAAATTTTTTATTTGGATCAAGGCATGCAAAAATAAAAATAAAAGAATAGTATTTAGGGGTTTGTCTGTTCTCTTTCTAACTCAAAGTGAAGTGCTTTAAAAATTGACTTAAATTTTGTTCAGACAGACAAAGCCAGTTTAATAATTAAAAAAGCTAAACGCAAACTGAGACGGATCGGGTTGACGTATCGCATTGCAAAATAAATCCCAATGGAGAAGCGCCTCCCCCCAGGAATTTTACATTGCGATGTTATTGTCGCTAAGTTTAAATGAATTATAGCCTAAAGAGAGAAAGAAGATATGATTTTTTTTTAATATTTGTCAAGAAGAAGAAAAATTGTTGAATATTTAAGCAATAAATTATAGGCCAAATATTTGTATTACAACAATATTAACTTCTAGCTAGACAATACAGCTACGCGAAGTATTATATTAAACTTGCCAATTGCCTGAGGGGAATATTATTTTGTAATTTATAAATACCTCTAAAGAAAAAAAGTCAATAATGAGAAAATTAGCATTTTGATTGTTAGAGAATTGTTTGTCACCACCAGGAATGGGTTTTAGCTTTGATCAGGGATAGAATCGCCTCGAACCCCCTGAGAATTTGTCCTCTCATATTTATATTTAAATAAATAAAAGCTAATTTTATAATGTTTCTCTGATGTGGTCATAGCTGTGATAAATAATGAGATCGAAACGATAGAAGTAATTTTTATTTTCAATCAATTAATCCTTTGGCCATTTAGTCGTTAATCAAAGGAAGAGGGATGAGGATTCTTCAGTTCCCCCTCCTCTCTCCTTGTTTTGCATGCTGACGAATTCCCTCCCTGATTTACACCTTAACCCTACACATGCACTTCCAGGCTGTTGGGTCGCTAAATTATTACATATATTTACATAATAATGCCATTCGGGCCCCTCAAGTTGTTTTGAATAAGCAATTCATTGGCACTCTAAACTCGCAGTCATTAATCTTACGATTTCTTCCGGTATTAATTAAAAGAACAAATTTTGGAATGCTTGTAGATTTTGCTATAATTTGTTCTAAAATTAATAAGAGATAATAAATGAAGTTGGTGATATATTTTGTTATTTTTATTTTTTGTGTGCAAGGTCATTTTGCAGCCCATACAAATTTTTACAAATTTGAAAATAACTTGATATATAGGAAGTTATGCAATTATTTTTTTATCTTTAAGACTTGGAACATCATTATCCTGTCTAGAAATTTTCATCTTGTTACCTTATTTATTCCTAAAGTTTTTAAATAGGTTAGGTTAGGTTAGGTTGAAGTGGCCGTTCCCAGAGAGGGAACACACTTAGGCCAATTAGGCCCTTTGTGATACCACGGTGGGGCTATCCCCCTACCTACCCTAAGAGGAGACTTCGCAGGATGGTTGAATTATTTGCGGCAGCTGGATCCGAACCCGAGTCGTGTTGAGACTTCACTCCGTAAAGTTTTTAAATAAATACTTATTTAAAGCTTCTATTAAAAATTAAAATAGACTTACTTTTAGCACACTCGACGTTTTGAAACAAGAAAGGATGTTTCTCTTAGTCGGGTTGAGGGAGTTTTTTTTTTTAGCAGTTTTATTTTTAAATGGAAAAGAGACCTAAATACCTTAAACTTTCTTATTTATTATCTTATTTATTTCCAAATAAAAAACTCATACCAAATATAATTTTCGAATTTTATATGAATTTTGTATTTTTTTATCCAGTTTTAACCCAATGGCCTATGGCTTAAGCATTGTACCTTATTTTTTTTAAGTAATTTTTCCCTCGTGACTCAAATAATCACTCCATTTTTTCCCTGTTGTGAAAATCATTCGACTTTTTTTTTTCAAAAAATTTTATAAATTGAATAATAGAACGTGTCTGTAGCTGATATGTTTAATGGAAAGAGGATGCAGCCAAATAATTGAGCCTCTATTCAGTAACGAACACTCTTTATTGGGACGTTTCAGCTGGGATCAACCCTGCCATCTTCAGCCCCATCCCAGCCGAAACGTCCCAATAAAGAGTGTTCGTTACTGAATAGAGGCTCAATTATTTGGCTGCATCCTCTTTCCATTAAACAAATTTTATAAATTCAACTTTGAATTGTTATGTCACACTTAACCTTAACCTCCGGGGTGGACGACCCCTAGGTTGATAAAATTTTTTTAATTCCAAATGAACCCGAAAAAAAATATTTTGATTAAATTATGTTAGTTTGTAGATTCCAAATATTTAAAAAAAATGAGAACTACGGTATTTTATGATCCTTATTAAATTATTTTATGATGCTTATTAAATTAAATTATCTTTCCCTGCTCTCTTTCAAACGCTCTCCGTCGTTCTTAATTCCATTGAGGACCTTTTATTATTAATATATGAATAAATTTTTTAATACATGTATTTAAATTAGATTAAAAAAATATAAGTATTTTATTGATATAATTTATTCTTTATTTTTTAAGATTGTCATTTGACCATTTATCGAATCTAATTTTAGCTCATATTGTTGCTAGGCGGCAGGCGGCCTCCCCTCCATTGTCGCCTCCCCCCACTCCCGCCCGAGCGGCGACTGCTGAGTCAGCAACCAGTAGCCAGCCGGCCGGCATGCAAGCGAGCCAACGTGCGCCAGGCTCTCTTCTCTCCTCTCCCGCCTCTCTCTCCTCTCTCTTCGAAATGATCCTCTCGAAATCATCACCACCAGGTAATTGTCATTCAATTATTTATTTCTCAGGGAAAATAAGTAAAAATTCATTGAAAAGCAATCAAATAAATGCTATTTTATCAAATCACACATATTTTAATGCATTTTTTTAATCATTTCATATTTATTTCAATTGATTTGGCCTCCAATCAATGGAATGGGATCTAAATAGCTTTATTATATAATCATGCATAAAATTGGCCAATAAGTACTTATATGCCAATATGTACTTAATAGAATAATAAATGGGTTGCTTTGGTAACAAAATATAATTTTTTATTTGTTGAAATCTTGAATTTCACAAAAAATCTGTTGTGAGAAGCACAGAACACACAAAAATCCAAGGAAGTTAAGAGAAATTTGTGTGCTGTACGACCAGTCACACCAGGTTTTTTTTTACTGAGATATTTTTTATTTAAAATAACTTTTGTTTTTATTTCTACACCAATTGAAAAATGTTTGGGAATTGTATTAAGAATTTTTAATACATTTCTCAATGGGATAAAAATTAAATTCCATTATTAATTTTACTAAATGAATGAATTTCTCTTCTAATAAAAAAATAAAAAAAGCTCTTAAATGGAAAATAATTCTATTAGAAGAGAGACTTTCTCTCACTTAAAGTTTCAAATCATATAAAGAGAAAATAATATTATTATCCGAAGTCATGTCATAAAATAGCCTCTTAAAGCGAAACACTCGTTATGGGCAGTGGCGTCATTTCAACTTTTTATTGGGGGGGGGGGCAAATTTTTTCTTGGGGAGGGCAAACATTTTTTTTCTTAAAATTTACTTACAAATGGGTACTCAAATTTGGCCAAAACATTTAATTAAATTAATTGTTTAATTTTGTACAGTTTGTACCTGGTATACTCGTAGATGTATTTTGGAGTATTTTATTTAGAATAATATAAAATTTTATAAAAATCAGAGCCCTTGGGGGGGGGGGGGGGCAAATGCCCCCTGCCCCCTCAAATGACGCCACTGGTTATGGGAAACAGTAACAATTTGGTGGATGTAACATGCGCACAATCCGGGACTTCCACTCTTTTCGCCACACGTTATGCTCGTTAACCAAGTCATTCTTTTACAATTTGTTTTGCTCGTTATGAGAGGTGCTTGCTAAGCGAGATTCTATTGTATTTATTATTAATTATCTTAAATTTGAATTCTTTGTTAATTAATAGAGTATTCATAATATTCAATGGGAATTTATTCGCACAATATTAACTTAGTTCTAGTTTTCTCTCTCATATTATTTCAAATTAGGTCTTTTTTTTATGAACAAATATTTAATTTTTGCCTGAAGGTCCTCGAGGGAATTGTTGGCGGTAGAAAAATAAGCTTGGTTTGGTCTCCGTCTTGTAATCTTTCGTCCCGAAAGACTTGATTTATACAACCAATTATAAGCTTCAACGATCCGTTTTTTTTTTTATTTTATATAGCTACTTAAAATTTCAAATTAGAAATTAATATTTTTTTATTTTTTTATCTCAACTCCTGATAGAATCCAACATTTCAACTTCTCTTTTTTATCATTCTCTTTTGACTATCATTTCTAACTTTTATTAATACATATAATAAAGTTTTTTGGTTAAAAATTATGTTATTATAGTTTTTGCTTTCTCAGTACTTATTTCCATATTAAAAAGAAATATTTATATTTTTTTTTTAAATCTTAACTTATCTTCTATTATGAAGTAAATGAAACTGGTGCGTAGCTAGTTTGAAGCCCCACCCATGTCTCATCAAAACTTTTTTTCTTTCAGAATATTTTTTAAGAATCTAAGCTAAAATTGAAAACCACTCCCTCTTAAGAAACTTCAGGGGAGAAGTATATTTAAAAAAATTTTTATTTTCACTTATTTTAATTAAATTAGCCCCTTGGATGAAGATGAGAGGTATAGTTACGCCATATTATTTTAATATGACCCCTTATAAAAATTTTCCATCCTTTTTACAGCAGTTAAAGCAAGATTTTTTGCTTTTTTTTAATATTGTACAAAGGTTGGTTGGCTTAAAAATTTGTTTGTTTATAAAAATCTGAAGGTGGGCCGAAAGTTTCGTGCTGATATTAACGGAAAATTTTATTTATCTAAATAGCAGAATATTTCTATATAGGAATCAATAGTGTATTTTTTTCTATTCTTGTTGTAATAAAATCAGTTTTTTTTGTGTAAATGATTCCCAGTTAATTTATAAATGTTGAATATTTTGGGTTTCTCATTTCTTTGATTTAGTATTAATCCATTCAATTGATAGGAAAATTTATACTGAGGTTTCCTATTGTTAAATTTGATGACATTTTTTTTATGGTAATATAGATATTCAATTAAATCTACCATATAACGAAAATTTTAATTTTAAACTTTATTTTGTGTATGAATGTAGGCCTATATCTTTCAAAGCAATTAATATTTGAAAGATTTTTGTTTTTATATTAAAATGATGTCAGAAAAAAATGAAAAATAGCAATTTTTCTTGTATATTGAAATAATACTGTTGATTAGATGCGGATCTACGGAGGCTAGGGCGGTTAGAGGGGAGAGGGGAGAGGAGGGCCGGAAATAGGAGATTTTTTTGTTTTATACGATTACGTCGAATTCGAATCCAACTTGCCGTAAATTATTCATCATTTCCTAAGTCACCTGGAATAGGAAAATGAGGGATAATCTCAACCTCAGTAGCAGAAACAAAGGAAATTTGATGTGATCTGAGGAAGACTTCTGATTAATCCAAAAATTCAAAAAAAGATTTTACTGTCCCGAAATAGAAAAGAAAGCGACTTGTCAACGAAAGGTCAACAACAACAACAAAAAATAATATTTATTTCCTTTTGACTGACTACTCGTTTTCTTAATTCTATATATATATATATATATATATATATATATATATATATATATATATATATTAGGCGGAAACTAAATATATCTCCACACAAAAAATATCTGGTGTAACAAGCACAGAACAAAATTTTGGATTACCGAAGGTAAGAGAAAATTGTGTGCTGTGCGACCAGTCACACCAGATTTTTTAATATAAAATTTTCTAGTTTAATATTCTGTTTAAATAGAAAATATATTTTCTTAAATAAATAAACTTGAAATTGGAACTTGATGTTGAATTGGTTTTGATCTCCGTCTATGACTCATCAGGAGTAAAAGTTTTCAAGGGATTGGGAGATAAACGAACCTCCATCCGGGAGGCGGATTTTGCAAACACGTCATCACGGATGTTCGGAGAAGAACTTGGTAAGGTCTACCCCACCCTTTATAAGGGACGAAGGGTGTGACCTCCCCTAATCGAGGCTGTCCCGAAGAGATAGCATTTGAGTATACAACAACCCTTTCTATACAGATTGCTATTATATATAGATCGCTATAGAGGCCGAATTCGAAACGGTGCAGGACAATTTGCCAGTGAATTGGATTGTATCAAAGTTTCAAGCCGATTCATAAATCACAAAAGATTTTAAATAATAGATTTTATTATTAATTGATTTTAATTTAAATACATTGTTTAAATTTTTTTTTTCAAATTTTATCTACTGGAACAATAATTATTTAGTGACCGATATTTTCTCTCTTTCATTCTCTCCCCCTCTTGATTTATGAGAGTATTTTTTTTTTCTTTTTCAAGATGTGATAATCAAGAACTATCATAGATAGGAAATTATTTGAAAGGGGTTGTCAAAAATTATTTATGGCTTATCATGTTAAAATGTCTTTTTTCTTGTAAAAAAAAAAAGAAAAGTTATCTGTCAAAAAAATCTAATTTTTAATGGAAAGTTCAATTTTCTCATCCTGCATCTGAGGGCTTTAATTTATTTCAACTAACTCCCCCCCCCCTCACAGCAATACCTCTCATAGTCCGGCTTAAATCGCTTTAGTAATTTTATAGTTCAGTTTGAAATTTATATTGTAAGCGTGTAGAGGTAGCGTGTAGCAGGGACAAATTACAAACACAGGTACAAATTACACAAATAATACTGATTTTGTTTAGTTTAATGGCGAATTTAGAATTTAGAAAATCAAAATACATAAATAACAATTAAAAAAGGCATACTTAATTTGTACTTCCCCTCCCTCTCATTAGGTCTAGTACAATTTTTCAATAACCAAATAATTCATAGAAATATAAATTTCTATAAGGCTAGTAGCCCTCGGGCCTTGATATAGTGGGTAGCATGCTGGCCTTTTATAGAAAGGGTCGCGGGTTAGCATCCAGTTTCAAGCGATAATTTGTTTAAATTGGAGTGGTTACCATTGCAGGTGAAATAAATAAAGACGGGGTCTAAAAAAAAATTTGTTTGAAGCTCTACAATCAAATTTGCTATCCAACTATTATTAAAAATATATCTAATAAATTAACCATGTATCTTTTTTTTGTAACAAACTGTATTTGTCCATCAAATAGTTTAATAAAAATAAAAATTGAAACATGTAATTTCTTCTATGTGTAATTTTTTTATATAATCGTTCAGTAACATCATCACAAATTTTTCTTGGGGTAGGCAAACTTTTTATTTCTTAAAATTACTGGCAAATAGGTATCTCAAATTTGGCTAAAAGATAATTAATTTAATTAATTTTTTAATTTTTTAGAGTTTATGTATCCGAAAATATATTTTGAAATATTTTATTTAGAATAATATAAAATTTAAAAAAGATCTAAGCGCTTGGAGGGGGGGGGGCAAATGACCCCCCCTGCCCCCCCCCCCTAGATGACGCCTTCGTAATCGTTAAAAGTTATGTTCGAGCTACTTTATTCACATCTCCTAAAGAATATGCAATATATTCCAATCGGTCTAATTTGTTGCCTAACCCTAAGGCGTGTCCATTGACATTCATTTAAATATCTAACCTCCGGTTATTTATACCATATATCATCATTACTATAGGCATATATAAAGCGCTAGCCAGTGACCTGTGTGTAGTCTGTATGTGCCTGTCAGGGCGCTGATTGGCCAGAGTAAAAGAAAATAGAGTTAGTTAGAAAGGGAAATTTAAAACTTTAAAATTTTGTAATTGCTCGCCGAAGCTGAGTAATTGCAAAATTTTCAAACAGTGTGCAAGAATAGATTTGGTGTATTTGCTGTGTATGTATCCGAAGGCGAGCAAGGGGATCTAGGGGCAATGTTTTAAAATATTTCATGTAGACATAACTAAATTTTTTTCCGTTTCAATTTTATCTGGACAAAACTTGTTCAGTTAGGATGGACGCACACCGATTGAACAAAAATGCTCAATGAAATAACATTTTTGACGAATCGTGCTTAAAACTTTTTTTTCAATGCTTTTAATATAGGTCAATGCACACCGATTAAGCAAAACAAAAAAAAAAAAAAAAAAACACAATTGAACATGATTGGAAAACATTGAACAAAATATTTTGTCGAAGAACGTTGTTGCTCAATCGGTGTGCGTCCAGCCCTAATGGTCTCTTCTTTAAACGCCTTCAACTCTTTATGTACATGACTTTTTTAATTAGACAAGTCTTAACAAGATAGTTTTTTTTTTTTTACACTCACACTTTTTTTCCATTCACACTCACTTTCACACACACATTCACACAGTCTTTTCGGCAACTTAGGCCATTTAAAACTTTTTACGATTATCTGTTATTATATAAATATATCTATTGTGGGTCCAGGTATTTGGTATCCAAATGGCTTAAATAAAATCATCGGACTGCCTGGGGTCCAAACACTCGACCCTTGGTATAGAATGCCAGCACGCTAACCTCTACACCAAGCCCGAGGGGTGCCATAAGATAAAGTTAAAATAGAACAAACTATATATGAAACAAACGGCGAAAATAAATAAAAATTTATCATAAGAAAGGACAATTAAGGACTAACTCTTATCCCAAAGATCAATCATTATTCTTGGATTGATTTTGTCAGAGGGGAGAATTTTTTTAAAGCTACCTTCCTTCCCTCTTCTTTGTGCCAAATAATTATCTACGATGTCTGAACGAATTATGCGCCACTTGTCATCGGATTAGGTCTTAAAATCTCCTCCCAGAGAAATGAAAGAAAAAGCCTGTCCCTTCATCCCCCCCTTTCACTTTTTTTTTAATAGCCTAATTTATCTCACTGTAAATTTATGTTTTTCTTATTTTCGCGTTGATAGAAACAGAAGGCGAATTGCGCGCGCCCTCGCAAGTCACTGACTCGAACTGGAAAATTCGTTTATTTTCTTAAACTCCAAACTTGGATGTGAAATTTAATTATCTTTCCATAGTCAAACGTGATTAAGGCAATTTATATTGTTTACTAATTTATCTTTCTCTTTCAGACCTTTTCTCATACTTTATGCTTCTATTATTTTTCGAAATAACCAGTTAATAATTAAAGAAATTTATGATTTTCTTCTCTCTTGACTTTTCTTATTCTTCTTTTATGCTTTTAAGATAAACCAATTCAAATAAACCCCTGATTTATTTGTTCCCTTTTTAAACACCTGATATGAATTTATCCACTCATCATATTCATGTATTTTACTTTTCTATTAAACATCAAAATGACATTTCAATCAGCATCAATTGAGTACCTCTGACCTCAACAAAGTTAAAATAATATGAGCGTGTGATTTTGCAGTCACGTTGATTGCATCTTAAAACGCTTGACAGAAATGAACAAAATTTTCTAATTATCATCAAAGGCTCAAGATAATAATGTGGTAACAATTTTGCTAGGCTTTGTTGGAATTTCTTTTCAAGTTTAAACTATAAAGTTGCCAACAGCAATGTTTAAAAAAAAAGAGAAAAAAAAAAACTACAAAATTTAAATAATGATCTCAAATTATTTTTGTCAGGATTTGTAATGTTGTATTACCTTTCATAGGAATTTTTTTTTTTACTTTTCTATTAAACATCAAATGAATAATAGCGAGATTAGCACTCATAAGGCTGGCTTAGATAAATTTCAATTAAGTGGATTACAACTTTAATTGCTTTCAAAACAGAATTATTTACTTTATTTTTCAAACCAATATCTATCAAAAGTTATATTGGCATACTACTCGGTAGCAAGTTACTGGTTCTCAGTGAGATTTATGGGGGTATGACACCAGAAACAATGTGGGTGCACCAAAACATGTATTCACACTAACAAGTATAAGAGATGATAAACTTTTTCGCTACTAGATAAAATAGTTAAGGAAATTAAAATATAGGTATATAAAAACACTCGGTTAATTGTTTCAAATTATTTATTGATTATAAATAAACACTTAATACGTATTTGGAGACTGTGTGTCATTCTCAGAAGTCTCGTTGAAACATTGTGTAAATTAAAATAAAATATACAAATTAAACACTAGGTTATTTGTTTCAAAGGTTTTATTAATTCAAAATTAACACTTAATACGTATGTCGAGAATTATTTGTCATCATTAGAAGTGATTACATTCTAATACTTCACTTCACTTCTGATGATTACAAGAAATTGTCTAAATACTTATTAAGTGTTAATTATGAATTAATAAAACCTTTGAAACAAATAAGCGAGTGTTTTTTTTTCCTATATTTTTAAATTCCTAAACTTTTTTTGATATCGTAGCGTAAAAATTTAGGAAAATCATCTTCTGTTAAAGTTAAATTGACAGCTGCCTTTTTCTTATTCCCGGATGACGTCATTGTTCCAATTAGATACATGAACGATTCTTACTAAACTTTGCACCGTTTCGTAACGTTTTCCGAGGCAGAAATCGTACATGCTAAAACACTGTCTCTTTTTATTTAAAATAATTGATTGGTAACCAAAATAATTTTAGGCTCTCTATTGACGTTTAGGTTATGAAGCAAGTGCTCTGCCTCTCTTGTTATGAATATTTTAGGGTATTTTGTTATTGCTAATTTTATAATTTGATGCGTAAGCTTCCCTCATTCATAGAAACTGCTCAATTATTATTTTACATTTATTTAATATTCATAAGTTAATAAACCCTCTCTCAATATAATAGATAAAATTGATGAATAATAATGAGGGTCAATTCTTCCCTAAGGACAAAAAAATAAAAAACTGAAACGAGGATAGATTAGGAATCGATTTTAGGATTATTTAGTTTTCTATTCTGCTTTTGAGCGTCTTTAACGTTAAAAACGTGACTTGTTCTTAACTCAACCAATCCATTCCAAAAAATCCTATCGTTGGAACATAGGTAAATTCTATCTGTACAAACCCCTTCCTTCTAACTTTTAAATAAGCTTACAAAATTTCAAAAAAAATTCTTAAAATTATTTTTGAAATTTTATAGGCTGAAATTTTATTTCTTCAAAATAAAGGCACTTTATTATAATTTTCAATTATACTTGTCTTTTGTATTCCTCGTCCATTTCTAAACTTGTCAGTATCGACTACTCAAACGTTATACATTTGTCGATCAAAATAAAAAGTGTGTTTTTTTTTTAAATATTTCCTTCTATTAGTACATTAAATAAATTAGTTATATTACTCATATTGTTCACAGAGATCATTTAGTAAATATAAGAGCAATTCTGGTCTGGCCGCTAATACGTTAATGGAAAATACGTATATAGCTATATTATATATCCGTAACGACTAGAGTATTTATTTAATTTATTATTATTGATGTTTTATTATTAATTGGTTAATTAATCTATATTGATATTATATTTATTTTTTTTATTATTAATATGTTTTTGTTATAGATGACGAAATATTTCTCTGTACTTATGGGATAAAAAGACCAAAAAAACCGTACGGTCTTCATTTCTTAGTTCAAACAGGCCTATGTATGTGTGAACTAAGAAATATACCAAAAATTGATCATTTCCCATCTGTATGACAAAAAGTTCTTAGAATTTTTCAGTCTTTCTGTTGAACAGTTTGACTTCGTGTTGAGATTAATAAAAAAATCGTTGACGACTAACGATTATATTTAATTTTTACTGGACCGTCAACGATTATCGTTAACGACTCTAGCGGCAGTCGCTCGGAACAAATCAGTTCATAGAAAATACACAGAAATAATGTTCAATTTTAATTGTAGAACTATAATCGTTGATAATCGTGAGTGAAAAACGTACCTTTAGGGCAAATTTTTAGAAAATTGAAAAAACTTAGAATTTTGTTCAAAATGTTCGTGTTACGTACCAAAGAGGTGCCTAACATAAATATAAAATCTAAACCTCCTAGCTCTTTTTCTTCTTGTTCACAGACAAACCATTTTGTGGAACTCACTTTTTTGGCCTCAGGAGACCTGAAAAGGTGCATTTCCATAAAAATTAAAACATTGAATTTTTAACACAAATGCAATACTTCATCTCTATATCCACACAATTAATTAATTATGATGAACAAATTATTTTTAAATCATATTTGCCAAATAGTTTAAATAAGAATGCCTGGACCACAAATATATATACACATAAAAATAACGGTTATCGAATAAATTCTTATATGGCCTAAGTTGCCGAAAAGACTGTGTGAATGTGAGTGTTAAAAAAAATCATAATTTATTAATTTTCAATTGAGCATTTGGCCAGAAATAATAATTTGCTTATTATCAGTTTATTTTGTAGATATTTCGATTCCAGTGAGATGGAATCATCCTCAATTTCATAATTGATTATAAAATTTGTATTCATGGAAAGCATATCTACTTTAATATATCTATTGGATAAGAATGTGTGACGATTTGCAAAACACCCGTTGCTTGTACTGAGGACAGGGGCGTATATAGAAATTTTTTCGGGGGGGGGGCGAACTCAAAAATTTTTCTGCGGAAAATTTTTTTTTAAGAAACTAAATTTTTTCACACGAAATTTTTCTTTTGCTGAACCAAAGTTTTCCATCCTGCGGAAAAATTTGTTGCGCTGATGTCTGTATATCCCTATATATGTATATGTGTTTGGGAAATTTCGGGGGGGCCCTCGCCCCCCCCCCTCCTATATACGTCCCTGACTGAGGATGATTGCATCGGAGGCCATTTAGGCCAAGTCCCTATTTAGAATATTTCAATTGTTTAGGACCCAATTCAATCCAAATATATTTTTATTGCTGAGCCCCTGCTCCTTAACACTAGAAACACAAACTTTTATTGGAGTATTAAATTTGTTAATTGAAATAACTTTAGTATAAATTAAATTTTTAGTTATTATTCAAACCAAAATTGAAGGTGTATCAACATCCATTTTCTAGCCTAATAAAATTTATTTCCCCTCGAGAACAAAGACAAAAAGTAAAAACTAATAATAAAGCTAAAGGTAGCTTTCGAAAAGATTGAGCTGCATTTATTTGGAACGTATTCAAATTGTTTTGCTTTAAATTGGACGTCCATTAATTGATGCCAAGCACACCCGGGGCCGGCAAAAACGACGAGTAAAAGGATACACGGCCCTTGAATTGGCCATTGTCTTGATTAATTTCAATGAATCAGGATTCATTGGTGGTGGTACCTTTTGGGGAATTTGAGATTACTCTCTATTCAATCAAAAACTAATTATTCCTTTGCAATCAATCCTAGAAATGATCAAAGTTTTTCATTTGTACCTACTTGATAAGGAATGGTCGATTGGAGTGTCGACGGAGGGGATTCTAAATAATTTTGTATTTTTCTGGATTTCTATTCATTTCTCTTTACTAAAAAATATCGACTTTCTAAATAAATATTTGTTCTATCAAATAATTTATTTCTCTCATTCATTTTCTATACTTTACAGAAGTATTTATTTCGTTTCTTCTCTCTACTAATTTGAATTTGAACAGAAAGTCTTAAATTATTTTTACTTTAAACATAAATTGTATTCAATTTTCCAATAAGCTAACTATTGACAGTAAAGATGAATAAATTGGGATCGATTCTGACAGTCAATGCTTTTTGAAATATTTCCCTTCTTTCTTTCTTCTTTTTAGGTCACGACCTATTTGGTTTTGTTTTCTATTTGTTTTTCTTTTTTTCAGAGAATCATTTGTGGTTATAGAAATTTTGAAGCACAAACTTTTATTTAGTATTTGACATAGAGAATGATTTTGATTATTTATTTGAATCAATATCTTTGAACATATCATTTATTTAAGATTGTTCTTCTTAAAACGGACTTAAGAAAAAATCTTGACGATTTATTAAATATGTAAATGAATAAACAAATAATTTTTTTTTCATTATCTTTTCTTCTAGAAAATCTATCATGAGGAATAATATCAAACTAAATGTCAACAATATTTGTGTGTGTTGTATTTAATAAAATGTTTGCCCTCGGGGCATGGCGTAGAGGTTAGCGTGCTAACCTCATATACCAAACGTCGCGGGTTCGGAGCCCAGGCAGTCCGATGATTTTATTTAAGCCACTTGGATACCAAATGGCTTAAATAAGAATGCCTGGACCCCAAATAAATATAATTATTTATACAACGGTTATCGTCAAAGTCTTAAATGGCCTAAGTTGCCGAAAAGACTGTGTGAATGTGTGTGTGAATGAGAAAAAAAAAGTGTGAATGTTTAAAAAAAAAAATAAATAAAATAAAATGTTTAAATACTTAATAAATCTTATATTATAAATAAATATTATTTGATATTTACTGAGTATCTCATAAGCAAGGGCGTCCGCAGGATTTTTTGCAGGGGGGGGGGCAAGGATTTTTTGCAGGGGGGGGGGGGGCAAGTCACTTCCAGATAAGTTTAAAAAAACGTATTTTTATATTAATAATGTTATACATCTCTTAGTATTTAAAGCTTTCTCACCGTGGCAAGGTGGATGTATACTGTGAAAGGTTTTTTTGTATTTTTTTTTTTTGTTTTATACATTTTTTTGTATCATTTTAATTTTCCAGGAGGGGGGCAAGTGCCTGGTTGCCCCCCTGCGGACGCCCATGCTCATAAGCACTTGTTATACCATTAATTTGATTGATTAGTTGTTCTGGGGCTTCTCTTTGCACTGCGACCTTCTAGATCAGATCTATTGTGCTCCCCCGATCTAGGAATGGTTCGAATTCGGGTGACGTTTTACCCCTGAATTCCTATGTCCATCCCTCAGGCCCTAAGTGCCTGGAATTGGAGGGGATGTGTACTCCCTTTTGCTCCAGCAGAGACGTTCGACTTGGGTTGAATTTTTTCGGCAAGTTGGGTTCGAACTCGAGTGACATTTTACCTCGTATTACTAAGCCTCAGCTTATCCGATAAGCCACGCTCGCCTCTTGTTATACCATGGTAGAGTTTTTGAAAAGTCGACAAATTGACTTTCCGAAATGATTAATCAATTCCGAGAATTGAAAAATATCAAGTGTATTTAAATATCGAAAATAGACTTTTCGAGCGCCTTTTCGATTCCTAGGCCTACCCTTAACTTCCCCAAATTTAATCTTCATTTTTTTTTTTTTTTTTTTTTTTTTTGAAATTTATTGATGATATGTGATTTTAACATTAATGATATGCTAAATATATTATTATGAAAAGTAAAGAATAAAAGAAATTTTAAAATAGCTATTAACACAACTAATGCAAACAATTCTGCCCCCTGAGGGGTTAAACATGTAAATTTTATATTCGATATAATTTATGTAATATTGAATATATACAGTATATGCATTATTTTCAATTATTGATATTTTTTTCATTAAATTCATTTTATAATTTCTTTCTAAGGGTAAAAATTATTTCAATAAAAAAAATGATTTTAGAATTTTCTCTCTCCATTCGATAATTACCAGAGAAATAAACTTTGGAGTTATTAAAATGAATTTTATAAGCGATATCTTTGTATTAAAATTCAATTTATACCAAAATAATTGCATTATTAATTATGAATTATTTTAATTTACTTCAATACATATTTGAAGTAAATTGAAAATCTATTTGATGATGAACATTTATTCTATACAAGTTGAATAATTAATTTTTTATATTCCAATTATACAATTATATTGAAATTATTGTATTTAATTCTGATTTAATTATTAAAAATGCAATTACAATAATTATTGTATTGTGTATGGCATTTGGCTGCCACCTTTTTACTATGCTGATTCTCTATACAAAGTTATTCTGTCTCATAAAGCGAATCCTATCCCCTGATAACTGATAATGGAGAATTATGCATTTCAATTTTGGAATCTAAATATTTCTATCAGGGTTAGAAAAAACATTTTGATTGCTTTGTTGATATGAATTAATGGTCATTTTTAAATAATTTTTATAATATCTATAAAAAATGAATTTCTTACTCACAATCAGACATTTTTCAAGTAGGTAGGAAGTTTAATTATGTTTATTAAAGCTTTTTGGTTTGTATTATTATATTATTTTGGGAGTTTTTAATTATTAAAAATATAAATACTGTACATACAACGTTTCGACTGCTTATTCTTCAGAAGTTTTCAAGTACTGTGCATTTGCTCCGACTCAAGTGAACAGTACAGTGCTTGAAACTTAACAGTACTTGAAAACGACTGTAGAATAAGCAGTCGAAAACTTGTACAGTATTTATATTTTTAATAAATAATTAATTAATACAAAATGTGGTCTATAATTAAAAACTCCCATAATAATAAGTTTAATTAAATTGACCCGGGGGGGGGGGGGGGCTGAAATTGTGAAATTTCACAATATACATATTTTCCATTTACTTGGTAACCAAGATTTTAGTTAACTATAACTTAGTTATAGTTTGTTTAATGACGCGCTGTTACACTTGTCTTTCTCTCTTATTCAAGATGCTGATCGTCTGCTTCCGGTCGCTACCTGCTGATCAGCAATATTTGAGGAAATATCATCATCCATCTTGCTGAAACTTCTCGTAAGTTACCTATGCTTACTCATCAATTTCTTCCTTCATTATATTTGCCTAATGTCGCCTGCTAAGACTGACTTGCCAAGCCGAGGTCGAATCTTTATTCACCCTTCCACCCCTCCAATTAGAGAGCCTATTAACGTTGATATTTGACAAACATTTTGCATGGATGAGAATAAGTTTGTATCTAACTTTCTATAACTTCCAACAGCTCTGGATTAATTAGTTTCTATATTTCTTATTTTAGAAAAGTTTCTTTAACATCACCTAGTCTATATTTCAATATGTCTTATTCTTATTCCCAAGATGCATTAGTAGTAGGTAGGCTACGTATATATTTTAAGTATCCGGCCAGAGAAAAGGGTGTTTGCAAAATTCATAAACTCCTGGCGAGCAACTTGTTGGCGCGGAAGTTAATCCAATTAAATTTTAATAAAATCACGACAAACTCCTTTTGGAAAGGTAAATCCCAAAAAGATGCTGGCTGGCATTTGGTTCTTTATTCTAATCTCTTGAGGAGTATCAGGTGGAAGAAAAACAAGTTAATAGAATTGTAGCGGATAGTTAATTTAATACGTCCAATATAAATTTAAATAAATCATTGCATATTTCTATTAATATTATACATTTGAAAATAATTTAATTCTGATTTAGGAAGTGAAATAATAATTATAATTGAATAAGTGATGATAAGAGTTTAAAGAGGAAATATTTTTGATCTATTTTATTTTATCTCATCCCAATTCGAGCAAAGTAAAGTATATACTTAAATTTAAAAAAGCAACATCCGCCTTTTCATATACGGTATATTTAATAAAAAAAAAAAAAAAAACTCTCCCCCTCATTCTTGGCTTCCCTCTTTGTCATTTCAGTAATCTTAAAAAATTCAATCTCCTGATTTCCGACTACCTTTAAATTTTTCTATCTATTTAAGGAAAAAATGTAATTTTTTTTATAACATTAAAGTTATATCAAATTAAGTAAACAACATTATTCCTTCTAAAAAGATCAACGATAAAGGTTTCTTATTTTCCATTTCTCGCTGCGGTTTATTTTTAACATTTTTTTATTTTTGTAGTAATTTCCTTTAAAAAAGAATTTATTGATAAAGGCCAAAATAAATAAATAATTACTCGAATTTGATGATATAGTAATATTTATTTATCTATGACCGCACTGATTTTAAAATTAATAATAACTCGACAGTATAGAATGAAACAAAAGCTGCTTGTTTTGAAAATCGTTAACAGAAGTTTCGAAATTAGTAACAAATCTTACCAATCGTGGCGCTGTACGCTGTAGTCCCACTACAGAGCCACCTAAAAGGGCTAAGACATCTATCTCCCTTTGGACAGTTGAAACGTAAAAGTAGATGGAGCGTACATAATAAAGAAAGTGGTTGTAGTCCAAGGTATGTTCCAAGGACAAAAAAAACCTCTAGAACTCTATTCTGCGACTATATAGCCACTTGTCACCATTTGTAACTAATTTCGAAACAAAAAGTTATTTTAACGCAGTCTCTCCTTTAGTGGACGTCCTAAATATAGAATACCCAGTTGTAGATTTCTCCACCGGATGTTGTTATAAGATGATTGAGCACAGTTAATAATTTTTGATACAAAAGTTCACTTCTTTTTATTTTTTTTTTACTTCTGTCCTAAAAAGAATTAAAAAAAAAAAAAAAACTCACAATGTCGAAAATAATTTATTAAATATTCAATTTAAATGGATGGCCTTTCGAACTTTTTACTTATTTCATTATTTTTCCAATCTTTTTTAATAAAGGTGAACATCTAGCTATATAAAAAACATTTCTCTCCAATTATGTTTTCTAGTAAAATATGAAATTTTATATGATACATAAACATCAAAAGAATTTCATTTAATTACAAAAAAAATTTTGTATTTATAAGGTTATATGATTTCAAAAAAAAAAAAAAAAAATTTAAAGCTGTTCTAGTGATATCTTTGTGAAATTTGATGTCCAATTATTTTATTTATTTTCAGTAAAATTAAAAAAATGTCAAACAAAACAGATTTAGAAATTTGAATAATATTTATTAAATGAGAGAAGAATGTTAAAGTAGAAAGGACAAAAAAAAGATTTGCTTTCGCCATTTCTCTCTCGGGCTTTTTCCTTTGAGCTCTTTCACTAAGAGAGACAAAAAAAAAAGAGAGAAAGATCTGCAACCACAAAATTTATATTATATCCATCGATGTCAGGTCTAATGTCCTTAAGGCAAAAAGAAAAATCCACTCCTAAAAATAATTGCTATGTTGAAAATGTATTATATTTTCTTTCGATATCATTTGATATCTTCTGTTTAAATTGAATATAGGTCTATAAAAAAAATTACTTACTCTTTATAGTAAAAGTAACAAGTATTTTTTTAAATATATGAATATAAAATTGAAATCCAAATTTATTGAATAATTCATAAATAGTCTAAGGAGAGTGTAATGGGGTAGGTTCGGATTCTATGATTAGGCCTAACACCCTAGGATGAAGATAGTGGACAGATTCATCACTTATAGATTTCACAAAAATAAAACATACCTCTTGTGTGTACAGTGGGCGCCACAAGTGGCTGGTCTATTCGAGAGTGAAATCTTGAGCTTAGTCAACCAAATCAATATTTTTAAAATAAATAAATCATATTTTATTTTAAATGTAATTAACTTTTAAGATAATACTTCGCTAGCATTTTGGTCTGCTAAGCTCAAAACATCACATGAAAGAGTGTGGATGCAGTCCAATAATTATATTAAGAAAAACGGTATCTGGTAGTTTACTTTTTGGTCAAAGGATTTACCGATGGAATGTATTTATAATCAAAAAATTATTAAAATTTTTAATAATTTATTTGCTCTTGACAGATGCATAACTGTTACATACGGTACCATCTGTAAAACCTTTGTCCAAGAAGTAAACTACCAGATACCGTTTTTCTTAATCAAAACTTCACTTTCGAGCATGTCAGACACTTGTGGTGCCCACTGTATGCTCTTTGGATAAAAATATTTTTTTATTAAATAATCTTTTTTGCCTGCTGTGTAAATTCTTTATATTTTATTAGGAAAATGTATTTAATGGTAGCTTTGGAGGGGGTTCAACATAAAAATATTTAATTGTTGGAATAGCGAGGATGCACCCTAAGCGTATTCAACCAATAAGACAGCAATTCGAGTTTCGACCAAATGACTGTATAGATCAGTTGACGAGAAAAAGCTTCGAGAGAAAATAATATTTTTGAGTCAGCGTTTCGGTAACAGATCGAGATCTTTGAGATCATGGAAATTAATTTATGGTAAACCGATGCGGATTATTTTTAATCTACCACCGAAATAATTATTTATTCGCGCCTGGTAACATTGATTACCTCTCTGTCATTATTACAAGAAGAGTGTGTCGATTCTCTTGAAAGGGAGTCCCTCTCAGTCACTATTCGCAAGGTGCTGAGCTGGCTCCTATTCAATTAGGACAGCCTCTGTCATCATTCACTGTATGAAGATTGCATCTGTTTATCCTTACCCCTAAGCATGCTATTAAATAGGGCTTAGTATCTTTTGAGAGCTTTTGTAAAATTTTTATCCTTTTCTCCAACAATTTTTCCTAGGTTATTTTCAACTCCCAGGATTTTCACTGGAAAGGCTTTTGAATTCCTTCAGGGTTTAATTGGGCCTTTTCAAAAATAAGCTTCTTATTACGGATTAGAGCTTCCATGTTCTATTGTGAGATTACAAATTCGACATTTTATATTATTGTATCAAACGTAATTGTAGTTGATTGTAAAAAAAAATCCAAATAAATTGATATTTCCATTTTTTTATTATCAAAGATATAAATATGCATTGTTGGGAATTAAATGCGAGGCCCGGAAAATGGTCTGATAAACAATTTTACGACAAACGACATGATAAACATGACTCCTATTCGAAATCTCTTTAAAATATTCAATTAGGAAAAATTATTATTATTATTATTTATGTGATAACATTTGAGATATGCTAATCGTTCTTACAAGGGGCGGGTCCATATTTTTTTAATGAAAGATCAAATTAAACTTCCCTGATATAGACACGGGTCATATATTTTTATTACCCTTATCAAGGTATACCAGTATATCAATATATGATTCATCAAAAATAAATTTTTCATGCATATACGTAGGCTATAGGCCTACAGTATATTATAATGAAGAATCGTTTAGGTATTTTTCGTCTTTTGACATCTGTTTGGCAGACGCTATACTATAAGTTACTATTTTATATGACCAGGGCGCATTTAAGGATTTCTTTAGATAAATAATATTTTTATTAGAACATTGTATACTCAGATGTTAATTTCAATAAGGATTTAAAGACTGACTTGCTTCTAATTTATCGATTAATCTCCAGAACGGACTATGCATTCACACTTTTGGAATGATATAGTAATTTGGGTTGTCTACCTTTCAGCAACCAAACTCATTACATTATATACCATGGTATAGTAGGTGGAAGGAGGTTAATACTGTATTTAGGTTCCAGAGCGTTTGGAATGAATTTTTAGAATTGATTATTTGTAGATAATCTTTTCTAATTTATGCAGTAGGAATTGTTTTCGCTGTCGCAGTTTCGGTCACAGTCCCACGGTCATTTTAGAGTCGGTGTATTTTGAGTTTCTGGGTATATGGGTAGCGCTGATTCGAAAAATACCATCAGTTTTGCCATATCGGCTCGGCTCTAATTTTAGAGATATAGAGAAAATTAAATTTTAATAGAAAAAAATGTTCTAAAGAGACTCTAATTTTGAATTTTCTAGATTTTTTAAAGCCTCTTAAAAATATGCAGATAGTTAAAGTACATAAAAATATAAAGTATCAGCCCAAACGGAGGTGATTTAGTGGTGCAAAAAACTGGCTAAAAGTTTGGAAAAATCAAATTTTTTCAGTTTTTTTTTAACCTTAATACAAATTTTATCATCCCTGAATACAAAAAACATATTTTGGAGTTTAGGCTCAATCGATTGAGATTGAGTGTCACAGATGTAACAACCTTTATAATCTTAGCTGAATTGCACCTGAAGAAGGCCACAGAATGAGTGGCCGAAACGTTGTAATTTTTTTACTATCTACATATTTTTAAGGGATAGCAAAACTGGTGGCATTTGGTATCAGCGCCATATACCCATGAAAAGCTCTAAACTTCAATGCACCAAAAAAATTTTGTTGGCCTATGTTATTTTTCTAAATTTTTTTTTTTTTTTAATACAGATTATGTTGGCTTATATTATAGCTAAACAATTTCATACATCATCCGTATAAAATACTCTACTAATAAGTTCAAGGATGAACTTTTTACTTTTTATTTTTTTTATCTTATCTCCACTATAAGTAAATTAGAATTCATTATAATAATTAATTTATAGTTATATTTATTTTTCAATAATAAAATAATTCCTACAAAAACATATTACCACCCAAGAAGAAATTTCCATTCAGCATCCTCATGATGGCCTTCGTACCAAAAAAGCAAACTTAGATTAGAAAAATTCCGCAAATCAATTAACTTAATTGCCTAAAGCTCTTTCTTTCACCGGCTTGGAATTGGCCCCTAAATTCAGTTCCTGAAAACAAACACCCTATATATATATATATATATATATAAAACAAAGTGTGTGTGTGTGTCTGTGTGTGTTGTGAGGTTTTTGGAAATTGATTCTGCGCACGCGAACCGACTATCGCAAACACACGACAAATACACCCCCTAATTATAGGTCTTTTCAAAGGCATTACTGCCAAACAAAAAGTGCTATGTGCTAGAGTATATACTCCCTAAGTACATAAGGGAGCATATACGTCACGTGCTTATTAATCAAAGGAGCTATAACTACTTGTGTGTGATAATTGATAAAAATTAATTACCGGAATAGTTAACTGAATCATAAATCGTTAAGCAATTCCCTTTCCCAAGACGAATAAAAAATTTTGTGTTTTTCAATCGATTCGTGTGTTCGTTCGTGTTTGGCGATATCATGTCAGAAATGGTGAGATTGTCTTTGGAGATTACAAATTCAATTTTTTTTTTATTTTTTCCTCTCTTTCCCTCTTGTTGTTGTTTTACCTCCCTTATCAAGACTTTTAATCCTATTTTGTTTAACTAGATTCGATTTTTACAAATATTGAAATATTATCATGTTTGTAAAAGAATGTGTATATAAAATTTATCATCGCATAAAAAGATTTATTTTTTAGAAAAGACATTCAATTAATCTTCGATTTTTTTCCCCTCTATGATATGCTTTGCTCCTTTTTATAGAATATAGACAGATTTTTTTTAATCGATTCCCTAAAATCAAACAAATCTATTTTGAAACGCAGTCGACCTGAAAAAAGTGATTTGTAAAATTGTCTGAATCTTTATTTATCTGCTGCATCCAAAGAAAGAGTAAATAAAAAGAAAAAAAAAATTCAATTTTGATGCGGAAATTGTTTACGTTTTTGAATTGTGTCTCCGAAATTTATAGGATTTCAATTTGAATTAAAACTACTAAAAATAAATGTTTCCGATGTTGGTATTGAATAAATCTCCTTCCACTTATGAAATTTGACTGGAGACAATAGTCATTACTGAGTTTCAAAAGATTTTGATCCAAAGGAAGCTGAGAAAACAAATAGTTACTGCTGTTGATTTTTACAGCTCCCTCGATTTATTCTTGCTTTAAATATTTAAATATTTTACCATCCAATAATTGCTCATATCGCCTGCTGAGAATTATAGTGGTCAAAGTCCGAAAATTCAATTTTTTTTATCATAGAAAACGAGACACTATCATATTCTTTATATTAGCCTCTAACTCCTCCTCCTGCGTTCGTTTCTAGCTAGTGAACTAATCCTTATTTCTGATTCCACCCGGTTCCTTCGAACCAACCTCTTCTATGCTAGGGAGGATATCCTAGTTGAGGAGGGACTCCCTCAGCACCGGCGTGTAGCCCTACTCCTTTCGAAGACTGCTCAGTGAGAGGGAATCTTCTTTACGTCTCTTCCACAGGACGGAATGTCACAGCAACTCCCTCTTCACGTAGAATTGCCTGGGGCTATTGTGGTGAGATCCAATATTCCAATCCAGTGCCTGCTTGAGGATTTGTTTGCATTAAATAAATATTTTTATTTAATGAAAAATCCCTCAAGCCCAGGATTTGAACTCGGTAGATCCTAGCCCACCACTCCAGTGAGCCCTCCACCAAAATTCAATTTTTGATTTAAGCCTAGCAAATGTTGAAACGTCTTCTCTTTTGAGTGCCAAAGTGGCGAAAATATATTTCCATTCTTCGCTATTGATTCTCTGGCCTATTCATTTGTTGCCCGATATTTAAATGTATATGTTTATAAATCTTTCAAACAATGTCTTATTTGGAGTAATCAGCTAGAGGCCAGAAGAAACGATCCCCCGATTTTTATATTTACCGGGAATCTGCTGAGTTGTTTCAGCGATATAAACAAATTAAAAAGCTACACACACAAAGATGGACAGGATCGAGATCCCATTGAATTTAAATACGAAAATCCGATCTGATCCTGGATTTTCGGATCTGGATCGAAATCCTTTTTTTTCGGGAGGTTCTTGGATGTGAATCGAAATCATTTTTGCTTCCTGGATCTAGGATCGGATCGCTAATTCTTTTCATAGGATTAGCAATCGTGAATTTTTTGTGATCCTTTTCAAAGGATTGCCAATCCTTTAAAAATTTTTACTTTTTAATAAATATGTATATATCCTTTTGATTCATATAAACCCTAAAAATCAAGTCCGAATCGTATCTTCGGATCGCGAATGGATTTGCTCATCGGAACAGCGATCCTTTTTCTAAATTGGATCGTATCGCCCGAGTTTGTCGGATCGCCGGATAGGATCGTTAATTCTTTTGCAGCAACCGGATAAGATTAGTTGATCGGGATCATCCGAACTGTCCGTATCTGTGGATCGGATCGCTAATCCTTTTTAAACTATTTTGCCCATCTCTGCACACACACATATACATACACATAAAGAGGATAGCTATTATTTTAAAATCATTTTATTACCTTGTTTTTTGGATTTTAGTTAATTTTAATCGACTTTCCTTTTAGAAAAAGGAATATAATCATAAGATTGACTTTTGAAGATTTTTATCACTAAGCATGATTAGGCTTTTCGTACAAATTTCGCTTTTTGTTATACCAGGTATATTAAATTTTTTTTTTTTTATAATGAATTTAACTTAACCTTTAGTAGGCCGGAAGTGTTAGTCTATATTTTATAAACCAAGTCAGCAAAACTCTGAATAGCAACCCTCTCTCTTTTCAAACCCTCCCCCAACTCTTTTTGTTTTTTATTCGTTTGTTAATTTTTTAATAGCTAAAAAAAAATTCATATTTAAAAATTGATTCATTGAAAAAGTTTAATTAACGTTGCTTCATTTAATTACGCATCTTAAATTGTACTTTTTTTAAAATCCTGATAATAAACAAAAAAATTATTTAATTCTTTTTTTTGTGTTGCCATTGAGTTTTTTTTTTTTTTTAATATACATACACGGACATTTTTAACATTTAAATTTAAAAAACTCGATTTGTTGATATTTCATTTTTATTTTAAATCCCTTTGAATTAAAGCATATTTTTCTACCTTTTGTTCTTCCTTATTGACTTTATTCCCGTGCCACTCTCTTTTCTCTTTCTGCCTGCACTTTCCCCTTCCCAATCATCTCTTCTATGTTTTTGTCCTTTTATATTAAAAAAGCAAAATATTTTATTTGGTTTTCTTATTGAAGGGGAAAAAAATATTTCAATATTTAAAATATCTTGGACAATGGTTCAAATATTTTTAATAATAAATATAAGCTGTTCAATTTTTTTTTTTTTTTTTTTTTAATGCCAGAACCTAATAAAATTCTAATTAAAAAAAATGTATGCATTTAATTTCCATTCATTTAATCTCATAATATTGAATGCATTCAAAAAGAAAAATTGTTTAAATATTTCATTAAACACGAACTCGTAATTATATGAATAATAAAAGTTCATTTATGTACCGTTAAATTTTAATAAATTATCGTTTAAAAATACACTGAGACTTTCCTATAGCTTATCTTTTTCCTATTTTGACTTAATTAAGTCATCGAAAGAAATACAGAAAACTAGAAAAAAAATTTAATACTGTTTTATGTTCTTGCTGCCAGCAGAATTTAAATAAAAATTATTCAATTTATTTTAATTACCGACGTTTCGGTTGCAAAAATGGTTGGTAATAAATTGTATTTTAAAAATTATTTAAATTAATAAACTGGAAAAGAATATAATAATAAATAAATAAATTTGTTTTCCGACTTAGATATACAAAGGTGATTGAGATATATGTATCAATACATGTACAGTATGTTAATTTATTATTTGTGCCTGGGGTCCGAACCCGCGACTTTTGGTATTCGAGGAAAAATAAATTTTGTTTTAATATGAAATAAATATTTCTACGTCCGTTTTCTATATTGCAATTAAATTTTATCCTATCAGGGAATTTATTTAAGTTAATGGTTGAATTCTGTTTCTTCAATTAATGATCGTTATGATCTGAATCATAGGCGTCATTTGAGGGGGGAGGGGGGCATTCGCACCCCCCCCGAGGGCTCTGATTTTTATAAAATTTTATATTATTCTAAATAAAATACTCCAAAATACGAGTATACAAACTGTACAAAATTAAACAATTAATTAAATTAAATATGTTTTGGCCAAATTTAAGTTGAAATGACGCCACTGATCTGAATACTAAAATTTCTGAACCTCCCTGAGAATAAATTTTTTATTAAGGTCTTTTTCGGCATCTGATGCTTATTTGGACCCCTTTCTCAATTTTAAAAATTAATTAGTATCCATTCGGTTAAGAAAGTGAACCCATGACTTCTAACACAAGAGGTTAAAGTTAGTGACCATATCCTCAAGAGGTGTGGATTCGGCTCACAGGCACCTTGATGAAAATTTATTTAAAGCAATTAGTGTTGATTAACGCGTTTTTTGGATAGTTGTAAATAGTAAATAACATTTGTATACTTTGAAAGTCTATATGGCCTCAGATGAAGAAAACTTAAAAAACAAAAGTCTAAATTCGAGTTATTAGATTATAGAGATACTCACTTTATTAAAACTTTTTGGGGAATATCGTTGACACGGTTCAGCCCTGAGGATGTCGGTCGATTATCTGACCGAAACGTCGGCTTGAAGTGACTAATAAACGAAATAAACGTAACTGGAATCGCTCTTTTCTTAATTCCTTACTATAAGATCTACTCAGAAATCGAAAACTAAGAAGATTTTAAATAAGAGATCAAAAGAAACTTTATTTGAAATACTGTACGTGAAATAAATATTCATTATAAAATACAAAAATCCATATTTATTTCATTACTGTCACCTAAAAGTCACAGTATCCCCTTAAAAACACCCCAAAATAATTGGTTAGGCAATATAAAGGTTAATTGCATGCATCTTTATAAATAAATTTTGATTAACACTTTTTGAATCTTCTTAACTTTATCTGGTTCTTGAGAAAAGGAGTCGAGAAAGAGAAGGGTGGAATGAATTAATCAAAGGATTTGTTGAATAAACAAATTAAGACTAATTTTAGAGAATGCACCCCTCTGTATTTTGAAGCCAGGATTGCCTGCCTTTCCCCTTCTCTTGTTTCGTCATCCGCGCTAAATACCGGTCGTACCCCTTATTTTTTTTGTGTTAGGGAGAGAGACCCTCGTTTCTTATTAAACATGATCGTATAATATTGCCCAGGGCGTTATGTTTTCAATAAAAGAGGAATGAGGTTGTGAATTCACTTCTTGGGTGTCTCTTTCTCTCCCCTCATTCACTGCACTGGCAAATTCGTTTCCATTCTATAAATTCCTCTTCTTCATTAAATATTCCTCGTTTGATATTAAAAATTATTAAAATTCTCAATGGCCCCGAAAAGTTTTTATGAAAAAACTCATAAATTTAAAATATCTAAAATCTAAAACAAAGTTTTTAACTCTGATGAAAGAAACAAAAAAAAAATTGGAAATTTCTTATCACTTGTTTATGATTAATATGTAAATGTTTTTAGAATATTATAATAAAAAAGAAGTTTAGCACACGACGCATGTTTGGCTGTCTGAAATTATATTAGTAGGCTACAAGTTGCAAAAATTTTCCTCTTCTTTTTTTATATAATTCCAGCCAGATAAGTATGTGGTCTTCAATATAGGGGAGTCATTTAAACTTTTCTTTAGGGGGGGGGGAGCAAACGTTTTTTTTTTCTTAAAATTTACTTAAAATAGACACTCAATTTTGACCAAAAGATATTTAATTAAATTAATTGTTTAATTTTGTACCGATTATATACTCGTAGATATAGTTTGAAATATTTTATTTAGAATAATATAAAATTTTATAAAAATCAGAGCCCTTGGGTGGGTAATGCCTCCCTACCCCCCCTCCCACCCAAAAGGATGCCACTGCTTCAAGACAGTTAGGTAACCATGTAAAATAATATTTAATCGTTTCAGAAGAGGTGGGGTGAGGGAGAATGACCCGAGCTTCTTGGTTTATAGATAAGTGACTGCCTGGGATTCGAACTCAGAGCTTTTAGGAGCTAGGAGGTTGAAATTTTATATTTAAGTTAAACACCCACCTAGAGCGTGAAAATAAGTTTTTAATCAAAATCGGCCAAAACGTACTAGTACTTTACTGTTGTAGTTTTTCAGTATTTTTCGATTTTCTCAAAATTCGTTCAAACGATTTTGATTAAAATTCAAAAATCAATTATTTTTTAGATGCTCTTTAAAATGTATATTCTCATTTTGCCATTGAAATCTTTTGAATACCACTTTAGACTTGTACTTCTTAGGAAAGATAGGAGAGATGGCTGCCATGGTAACAAAATATTCTTCATTCTTATCTCACATTCTTATAAATTTTACATCTGCCCTCGGGGCTTGGCGTAGAGGTTAGCGTGCTAACCTCGTATACCAAACGTCGCGGGTTCGGACCCCAGGCAGTCCGATGATTTTATTTAAGCCAATTGGATACCAAATGGCTTAAATAAGAATGCCTGGACCCCATATATGTATATTTATCAATAACGGATATCGTAAATGTCTTATATGGCCTGAGTTGCCGAAAAGACAGTGTGTATGTGTGTGAGAGTGTGAGTGTGATTGGGAAAAAAGTGTGGTTTAAAAAAAAAAAAAAAAATTTACATCTTGAAATTTAATATATTAGCGGAAACTAATCTGCTGACACAAAAAAGCTGGTGTGACAAGCACAGAACACAACTTTCTCTTAATGAAGGTAAGAGAAAGTTGTGTGCTGTGCGAACAGTCTAGATTTTCTTGTTTAGTTTTTCTTGTTTAGTTTTTTTTTTTTTTTTTTTTTTGAATGGGTGCATAAGGTCCGAAGACCTAAACAACTAAACAACTAAATCGGAACACCTCCTTTGCCATTTATTTTTACTAAATTCTGCAGCATATAATTATTATTATTTTAAAGAAAATTAAATAAGTATAGACTAATACAATTTTTATTTAGATTTCTGTAAGGGAGGGGGTTGTTTACAGCGATGGCCACCATTGTAGTGGGTGTGTTTTGATTTTTATTTAAAAATCTTTTAAAGAAAAATGTCAAATTCAAACTTTGATATCCTGAAATGAATTCATCCTACAATGGAATATAAAATTTCCAGTTTTTTAGGATTTCAAAAGTTGTCTATATAAAAGCAAGTTAAATAAAAACGTTTAAAAATGTAAATTTGAAAATGTCCATAATGCTTCAAGTATAAAAAATAAAATAATTTATTTTATATAATGTTATAGCTATATATACTCTAGTTAAAGAATATAAAAAAAAAAAAAAAAAAAACGAAAGGGAAATGTGAATAAATTTAACATTTTCGGGTGACCTATTAATTTTTATGAGATTTAATTTAAAAAATAATAATAGTTACATTAAAAAAGAATTTTTTTCTACTTAATTCAGCCATACAATTTAATTTAAATTAAAAATAATCTTTGAAGAAACGATACCCGAGGGGATGAAATGAGTTCTTTTTCTTTGACTCATTAAGTTTTTTATTACTTTTTATATTCTTTGGAATAAAAATAAATTAGAAAAAAAAAAGATTAAAAGGTTTTAAAAAATAACGTGAACTTTTTTCCTTTTAGAAAAATCTAATCTATCGTTTAAAGTTGAAACAATGATTAAATGAGAAAATTATTATTATTTATGTGATTAAATATTAAAATACTTTTTTCTTATATTTATCTCTTACCTTAGAATTAGGGGCGTCGTGTACTTGCGTGGTACCTGAACTAAGTCTGAGACTGTAATGAATAGTAATTATTGTATGCCTAAATTAATCTACTCTTTGAAATATTTACTTTTTTTCTTATTCAGTCTTTATATTAAATAATAAATCTTAATTTTCAATTTAACTATTTGTTCAAATTTTATTTGACCTTTTTTACAAACGCCATTCTGTTTTATAAAAAAAAATATAATCAGTGAAGTTAGCTAAAAAAACATAATTTTGACTTTTTTATGTTTCCTACTGTGGGAATAAATTCTAAATTAATTTGACCTTTTACTTTATTTTCTTTCTCTCCGTTTTTGGTCTCATTTATTTCAAAATTTCATTGAAAAGTTATCTATTATTTAACCAAGAAATTTGACAATTGTCATTATTTAGGCAAGGCACTTTTCGACTTATGAGATGATCCATGGCGTGTTAGTAATTTGTTGTCCTCTTCATTTCCATTGATTAGGCCTATATTGATTGCACTATACGATCTTCAGCCTAATATCTCTAAAAACTAAAAATTAACAAATAAATCCCTAGTAATCTCATCGCAGGGGAGGATATATAATATTTTTCAGCGGGAGGCCCGAACTCATTTTTGAAAATTTACCCCCCCCCCCCTTCTCCCTCCCTTTATAAAACAATAATTTTAAAATTATATAATGTTTTATTCAATAAGAAATGCTTTATGAAAATTTTTAAAATGAATATAAATTTCTTTCCACGAGCCCTTGGGGACATTTAGAACATTCCGAAGGGGGGGGGGGGGCCTAAAACTGTTGTCTAATAAAATCATATTGGTAAAGATTATTAGCTGACAGGGCCTCGAGATTTCGACTGCCTATGGGCCTCCATCTTGCTTAATCCGGCACTGTATGGCAGGATAACGGCAATTAATAATTAATTAATGATATAAGACTACATTATTTAAATTAGAAGAGTCAAACGACAAATAGGCTTTTTCACTTAGGCCACATCGCAAAAATACTGTAGATTCAATAATCATCTCTTTTCTTTCTTGTCTTTTATCGACTCGATCGATTACATTTCTTTTTTTCAAGCCTTTGAATTTCTCTTTGATTTCTTCTCTCTTTCTTTCTCAGAAGAACTCACACACCCAATCCATATCTCATATCTCTCCGTCTCTAAACTCCTGTCCATATCGAGCACATTGCGCTATCTAAAATGACGCACATATTGAGTTGTAAAGAAACATGAGAGAGCTACGCTCTTATTAAAGAATAAAGAGCGTCTTTGTTGATGTTATTACAATTAGGGGTGATCTCATCTATTTAAATCTTAATTTAAAATTCAATCAAAGATCCTGATATTAAAATTAAATTAAAGATCGATAAAGAATGAATACAAAGGTATGTATTAATATTTATTTTGAAAGCTATAAAAAAATATGATGCAAAAGTTTCTAAATTAGTTACATATGATGCTAACAGATGGCGCTGTGGTCGCAGTACGGAGTTTTAGAACACATTATTCCATGAAATACATGATTTCAATCGTTTTCTTTGTTATGTTCAATTAACTGTCCAAAGGCTGATCTTTCTGAACTGCAGGGACTCCGTAATTGGAATACAACGCTACATGTTGACAACATTTGTAACTAATTTCGGAATTTCTGTATCATATTATTTCAGCTTTCAAAAAAAATATATTTTTAAAATCAGAAGATCTTGTCGTAAACACGCTGTATATCTAACAATGCAATTGAAAATGTATATCTATGTATATTTACAAAAATAAAAAAAATCTTTTTGTATTAAATAAATTTTACTTGTTATCAAATGAGTCAATATAAAATTTTAAACAGATTCAAAACTTTTTTTTTTATTATTATTATTATAATATTTTATGAATATATTTTAAACAAATATTGAAAAAAAAAAATGCTTAGACTAGGTGAAATGAGACGGCATATATTTTTTTAAAAATTATTATTTGCATTAAGAAAATGCACTAAAAAGGTCAGTCTTTTCATTTATCATTTGAATATGATATAAAAAAAAAAAAATTAAACAAATAAAAAATAAATTTCTGCTTGAATGATAAATGAATGAATATTTTATATTAATTATTCTAACATATAAAAATTATAAAAACAAAGACAATATTTTTAATACAATACAAAAATCTTGTTCATTCATCTCTTGACCTATAGAACAAGAGATGTAATAATATCTTTGTTGACAACCAAACTAAGCATTAATTACAAACTTCTAAGTTTCTTTTTTGTTTTTTTTTTAAATACTGTCTCATCTTACTTATTATGGTGATTGAATATTACAATGTTTATTTGTTTATTTGAATTTGCATTTAAACATATTTTTAACGGACACCAAATCCCCTTGCATCATCTCTTCATATGTGTCCGGTGCTTTTGTGCCTTTGGTTTCTGGTAGTAATGCACTTAAAACACAAGCTGCAAAGCATATAACGCCACAAACACAGGTGGGTAGGTACCAGGCGACTTTACCCTGCAAAAAATAATTTTATTAGTATATCGGAAGCAGTCTGAACTACTGATATATATCTACACATCCATCTCATTTTAATATATAAGCATTTTTAAAATAAAACTTTTGTTTTTAAGAGGGCTGGCTGGGCCCCTCGGGGCTCAGGTGAAAACGGAAAAAAATTTGGATTAAAAAAAAAAATTAACCAAAATTTGTCTTTGGGAGGGCCAGGGTCTCTCGGGGCTCAAGTATATTCGGTATTTTTAAAATATTTTATTGGGGGGGAGGGAATATTTCAATTAATTCGGCCCCTCCCTCGAAAAAAATATCTACCAGGTATATACCCCCTGCAACAGAATACTAGACGTTATTTTTCTTCTGTCATTTCGAAAATTAGAACGTTTCCAATTTGAAACCGAAATAAACGGGGACTGTGGGGCCATTTCAACTTTTTCTTGGGCGGGGGGGGGGGGGAAGGCAAATATTTTTTTTCTTAAAATTTACAAATAGGTACTCAAATTTGGCTAAAAGATATTTAATTGTTTAATTTTGTATAGTTTATATACTCGTAGATATATTTTGAAATATTTTATTTAAAGAATAATATAAAATTTTATAAAAATCAGAACCCTTGGGGGGAGGGTGCAAATGCCCTCCCTGCCCTCTCCCCCAAATGACGCCACTGAACAGGGATAGAGGCCCAATTAGGATTTACCTCTGAGAGGGGGGGTTATGAATTTTTTTTAGAAACTCGTTCGAATGTTTTATAGTAAATATTATTTAAATAAAATTCAAAAATTTTGGATTTTGGATTATAGGGATATATCAGAACTAGAAATGTACTAGGGCATAAATTTATTAAGCTTTTTGGCATATAATTTCAAACTAAAATAAAAATATAAATATTTAGTAATTAATAAAACAGTGCTCAGAAGGTCGAGAGGCTCAATAAATTTATGTCTCAGTATATTTAGTTCTGATTTATAAAAACTCGGAACTTTTTAATATAATTCAAAACCATCTGTCTGAATGATTCCTCTATAATTTAATAATAATTAAAAGTAAACACTAAGTTTAGTATAAAAAGGAGTTTTATTTGGTTTATGTACATTTCGATGTTAAAACATCATCATCAGAACCTTATTACAATCTCTTCTGGTTCTGATGATGATGTTTTAACATCGAATTGTACATAAACCTTATTACAAACTCTTCTGGTTCTGATGATTATGTTTTAACATAGAATTGTACATAAAACAAATAAAACTTTTTTTTTTTAAACTAAACCTAGTGATTACTTTTAATTATTATAAAATTATTTTAAGTTTAAACTAGTGCTTACGGTGAATTCTTTAGATTATATAATTCCTCTATTTTATTAATCACTAAACAATCTTCAGCTGTAACCTTTACTATCATGATTTTAAATAAAATATAAATTAACCTATAGTTCAAATAATCAATAATTATATTCAAAGTCAAAGATAATTTGTATAAAGAAACGCTCTAAAAATATGAATTCTAGTTAAAATTCGTTGACCCAATTCGTGTCAAGGAAGCAATTAACATCAAGTTTCGCTTTGGAAAATTTAACAAAACCTTAAACTCCATTAATAATAATTTATTTTTAGTTTTAATTTGATTTTATTATTATTTTTATTTTTCACTATAACTTTAAATTAAAAATGATTTCTAATCTTTATATAGGAAAAAAATTATCGTCACTGTCTTTGATCTTTATTAATTAAACGTGCCCTTTTTAAAAGGTCGCTAGTCTTCTAGGTATAAGAATTTTAATTAATTACTCTTACGATAATCTCAAGAGAGTGATAAAGATCAAACTCTTCTTCTATAATTATTTATTTTTTTTTTTTATGATAAGATAAAAATAAAAGTTTTTTTTTTCTCAATGAAAGTGTAATTAATATTCGTAAAATATAAAAAAAATAATTACCAATTCATCAACTACAGTAGCTGAAATTAATCCAGAAAGATGGCACATTGTTGAACTTGTACCAACAGCAGTGCTTCTTGAATCTGTTGGAAACAATTCTGACGTATAAAGTATAACAACGCCAAAAACAGCCGCGGCACATAATCGGGCAACCATCGAGACGACAAGAATTGCGACGGCTTGATCTGAAACAGAGGAATTAATTTAAAAACAAATACTTATGAAATCTACACTCTTAAATGACAATGTTCCCCATCTGTTTCCCGTATTGGTGTCAAAAAAATAGCACTATATGTATAGAGAGAGATGCCGGGTTTTGATAATCAGTGGAGGACCTCACAAGCGGGGAGGGCGAGTCCTCTTCCCCCGCCACTACCCGAGCTTTTCGTTGCTGCGCCTTGACTCCGCTGCCAGGCATCACGCCTCAAGATGAATTGATGCATACGCTCCAGGCGCTCAGGGCAAAGAATTTAATCACTTTACAGACGTAGATAAATTATTTCTATACAACTGATTTCTAAAATTGTTTATTATAATTTTATTTACATATTGAAATAATTTAACTCAGCAGACGCATGAACACAGCAAAAAAATAGGGGAAAAATCTTCTGATTTCCCTCCCCCTACAAAAATTATGGGAGCTGCTCAACCGCTTTAGTCTTACCTCAGTCTATCTTACGGTATAATAAACCAATTATATCCTATCTAAAGATTATTTAAGAGTTTCTTTCTTGGTCAATTCAAGATGGTAATAGAGAAAATAAATAAAACCAATTTCTTAAAAAATTTAGTTTTATATTTCAGAGCATCTTTGGACATCTGGCAGATGCTCTGGAATATAAAATTGTAATTTTTAAGAAATTCTTTTTATATATTTTCTCTATTACCATCTTGAATTAACCAAGAAAGCAACTACTGACTTTCAATTTAATTTAATTGTATACTGGTCTACACTAAAAACTCAATAGAAATGTTAAAGGTTATTTCAATAAAGAACATTGTCCAACTGTAAGCTTAGTACATTTTAAAAAATACATTTAAAAAAATCAATGAGATTGGTGAAAATGTTATTTTTATTTATTTACAAGAGATTCTATATCAGAATTAATTGCTCGACCCTCGGGCTTGGGTTTAATTGGTAGCGCGTCTGCCTTATATATCAAGGGTCGCGGGTTCGGACTCCAAGTAGTCCTATGGTTTTATTTAAGCCATTTGGATACCAAATTGTTTAAATAAGAATGCCTGGACCCCAAATACATATATATCTAAATAACGGTTATCGTCAAAAGTCTTATATGGCCTGAGTTGCCGAAAAGTTGTGTGAATGTGTGTGTGAGTGTGAGTGTGAATGAGAAAAAAGTGTGAGTGTCTAAAAAAAAAATAATAGTTGTTATTTTCCTTAAGTGGTGTTGCTGAAGTTGGTTTATTTGAGAAAGAAAACGCTATATTTTCAGCAATTTTTTTTATTATTTAGCAAGACAATAATTCCGATAGGTCTCCGAAATATTTGGAATTATTGCCTTGCTAACTAATAAAAAAATTGCTGAAAATATAGCGTTTTCTTTCTCAAATAATAGTTGTTAGTTTTAACCTTAAATCACTTTCAACACAAATCCCGGTATTTGTTTACAAAAAAAACCATTGTGGAAAAAGCGCTTTTCGCGACCCATAGTTTGGGAATCACTGTTATAGACAATTAAAGATTAGTTTTAGAAATAAAATAAGAAGATAAATATAGGAATTATAACCAGAGGGCGATTTGTGTTTTCAAGCTCATAAAAAGTAAAAAGGCTATATAAAGTACCATTGGATATGTAAGGTCCTGTAAATATAGATAGAATATTTAGAGGAACCATTGGATAAATTATACGAAATTAAATTCCAAATTATGACAAAATGATAATGTGCTCGCAATGTGGTAAAAGCGATTCCCGGAGAAAACTGGCCTTACATATTAAATATGTTATAGATCGTAAATTATTATTCTATAATCAAAACGATATTAAAGGTTCAATAAAACATTTGTTTATACAAACAAACGGACAATAAAGATAGAAGCTATTATTTCTAAAATTTGTAAACATATTCTTAAACAATTTCATTTTTATTTTATGCAGATTTAAAGCCCCCCAAAAAATAAAATATTTATCTCCTAAATATAAATATGTATTGAACAAATAATTACCACGTGGAATTATAACTATAAAGAACAAACAACATCCTCCAACCAAATATAGTCCTACACAGGTCAATCGTCGTCCAAAATATTGAATAAGTGGAATTGGGAATAAGTAGGAAATCGCTTCAGGAATTCCACTTAACGCAATGAAAGTATATCTGAAAAAATTCAATAAATATTAGTAAAATCCTATATAATCTATTTTTTTTACTGTAATAATAATTTAATATTAATTAACATTAGTTTTTAATAATTTTGAATGTAAAATATTCATTTTAATAATTTCCAAATTCATAACTTACGTATTAACGCCAAGATTGTCGGCTGAAATGTTTAATACATAATACGAGAAAGCAGCAGCTGGCCATAAATACCAGCAAATTAATAATCTTTTGATAAGTTCACCTCTTCTACATACTTCAATATTTTCTTTAATTTTATTAGCAATTCTTTCTTTTACTGGTATTTCTGGGCCTCGAACTTTAGGTGTTCTAACCTGAAAAAAACAAAATTATAGTATTAGTTTTCTATATTTATTTATTTAATTAAATGACAGTTTCCCGTTTCACTGATTATTCTTTTGAAGAACTCACGAAGAGAGGAGTTATGTTTTTTAAACATAATGTTATTTTTTTGGGAATTTTTGTGCCCAAAATCTTTTTAGGATTGAATACTTAAAAAAGACTATATATATTTTTTTTAATTTAAAACTTTTTGGATAAAATTTTATTCATATAGCTTATCTTTATTTATATAGTCTATATAAGCTGATGATCAGCGAAGATGATAAATAAAATTTATTCGACAATAGAGGGTCTGCGCTCATATTCTCTTCATTTAAATACAGATAATAATAATTTTAGTTTTGTATATTCAAACGATATGAGAAGTTGAATATCTGAAATTTTTTAAATTTAATTTCTGAAATCTTTCTTAAATATTTTTATAAAAAATAAATACTTATACTTTATTTCTCAAAAATTCTTTATTATTGGCTCCTTAAAAAAAATACGTCCCTGTTTTTTAGCCAAAAAATTAAAATCAAAAAGTTCATTAGAGAAACTACCGAATATTTCTAAAAATCAAATATTTATAAAAATTTAGGACTTGGCTGGCCAAAGTAAAAGAATGCAAAAGATTATTTTCATTCATTCGAGAACTTTTAATTTCAATTAGATAGGTCTTTTGATATTCAATAAAGCCATCGATTCATAATTTATTCAATATACTATATTTTGTGACTATCCTTCAGTCTAATACGTTAGATAATTTTCAATTTTTAATGATATTTATAATAAAATATGTTTCATTAAAATTACGTACTTCACCATGGGAGAATCAAATTTCCAAAGATCCAAAAGTCAGCCATTCAGAAAGAATAAAATGCTTTATTTTCTTAGGTTTATTTTAATTCAATAGTTTATTTTATCCACTAGTCACAATCTTACATTAAAATCTGGTGACTATTAAAGATGATATTGTAGTCTCTGGATAAAAAAAACTAAAGAATATGAAAATAAAACATTCTATTTAATATTTTAAAAAGAATATTAAAAAAAAAACTCTTTACCTTCGGCGCATTATCTATTCTTTCCTGAGTTGTTGGCGGGATTGGAGTACAACACATTTTGTCCATAATTATATTAGATTTCTTGACCATAAACCAAGCTCGGTGGGCTAAACCTTTTTGAATTGCCCATCTTGGCGATTCTGGTAATAAGCTTTAAAGAAATATTCATTCTGGTAAAAATTAAAAAAAGAATGAAATTTAAAAATAAATTTCACTTACAAAATATGGAATACCATAATATACATAGGCACAGTCATGTAGAGGATAACATCTCGCCATGTAACACAACCATAGGCAATACCTGCCATTGTGAACATTCCAATTGAATAGGGGATGTTATATAATACGCCGAGAAGAGACCGATATTTAGCATCACAAATTTCCATCACTAAAAATACAATCATCAATTAAAAACAGTTTGATTAAATATAATCCTTATATGAAAAGTTTTAGTAGTGTTTCTAGAATGTGGGCTTGGGGGAGGGCCGAAATTTGTTGAGTAGGGGGATGGAGAAAATAAAAGCCTTCTTTTAATCTATTGTAAATGAATGTTTTCAGTTAGAACCCGAAAAAAAAGATTTGTTACTTTTACTATGTAGGCCCAATATAAGAAAATATAAAATTAAACAGCCTGCACCTAAATTAAAAATAATTTTTTTAGTTTTTTAATTTTTTTTATTTAAGATCTTTTTTGTCATTGTAGGACATTTAGACACCGTCCTTATTTATTTAGATTGATAGTTCGAAATAAATTTTTAGAGATGCGATGCGAACCCCTGACCCGAATAACAATTTTAAAAATTTTATGTATTTTTTTAACTCAAAATCAAATATTAAATTAGATACTTATAATAAAGATATGCAGGTTTGGATATAAATGAGTCAAAAGAAAATCCACTTTGCCAACATTATGATTTTGATGTATATAATATTATGAATTTTAAGTCAAGTAAAATTAAAAAATATGTCATATAATACATGTATAAAATTGCTTACACAGAGTTATTCCAGTGTTGAAAGTTCCGGAGCCAGCCATTCCAAGAATAACCCGACAAAAGCAGAAAAGCCAGTAATCATCAGTGAAATAATTGACCAATCCAAAGATAAAGTACAAAATGATTGACGCTTGAAGCGTTAACAGTCGTCCAAATCTAAAAAAAAAATAAAATTGTTTTTTATAATTTGTAAAATAAATAATAATATAATTTTTATACTTGTCAGCAGCAAATCCAAAAACGAATGCGCCTAAAAATTTCCCGAAGATAACACTATTTTGAGTAAATGCTTTCATCCAGTCCCTTTTGCACACGAGATCCCACTAAAAATATAAAAATTGAAATTAAAAATATGTTAGGTACATTTAAAAAAAGGATTTGTTTTTCATTTTGTACTCACCTCTTCTACTATTGATGTAATATTTGTAGTCGTTTCACCATATACAACTTCATCACAGTCTATTAATCTTGGCTTTTGATTAGCTACAGCTGCTTTTGCTTCTTCATATGTCATACCAGCCAGAGCTTTGTAATCATAATCGTAATATTGGCATGTTGAATTCGACGCGACTCTAAAAATAATACAAAAATCTTTATTTATCTCATTTTTATTAAAATAAGGTTCAAAAAAAAATATTTTTATTAATATTAGATCAGACTCAGACTCTTTAGTTCAGAAAATTCTTTCTCGTATCTTATTGAACATCGTCCCCTTCAAAGTACTTCCCATGCAATTTTTCCAAGTTTTCACTGCTGGAAGGACCGTCGTTCAGGCCCTCCGGCAATTTTTCATCAGTTGACTCAAATCTTTGCCCTTTCTCTTGAGTTTCGAAAAAAGAAGAAAATTCGCAGGGATCAGGTCTGGGAAGTACGGGGGACTGGGGAAGATGATCATAGCTTTTTTTTTTTTAGAACAATATAGTAACTCCGAGTGGGTGCCATACCATGAAAACGCGAGGTTCATTCTGCGTTGCTCATACTCGATTATTGCACAAAAACCAGTACCCAGACTCATTAGACAACGAATTTTTCTTGTTTCTGAGATTTGACTCACGTAACGAAAATAAAGATTCTCAAGTCTTTTTTTTTTTTTTTTTTATTTAAAAAACATTCACACTTTTTTCTCATTCACACTCACATTCACACACACATTCATACAGTCTTTTCGCCAACTTAGGCCATATAAGACTTTGACGATAACCGTTGTAGAGAAAATATCTATTGTGGGGTCTGGCATTTCTATTTAAGCCATCTGGTATCCAAATGGCTTAAATAAAATCATCGGACTGCCTGGGTTCTCAAGTCTTTCTAGCAGTGGAAACGGCTCTGAAAAAATTGGTAACTTCCCAAATAGTGTACTTTGAAGGGGTAATAACCTATAATTTAAAAATTTTTTTAATAAATTATAAAAAACCAGTCTTGGATTTTTTGATCAGTCTCGTTTGTTAGAAAAATAATTTTTTGTGATATTAACTGTGATGGGTATGCCCACAAATTAAAATTTTTTGTCAATGAAATTCACAATTTTATTTAAAAATACTGTACTTTATTTTTTTTATTAAAAAATGCTTATATTTTAAAAGCCTCTTTGGCAATTGGTTTTTTGACTATTAATTAATTCACTAACAGCAGGCAAAATTTATTTGAATAAAACTAGTACTTACTCTTCAGGTACCGGTGGGGCTGATAGTTGCCGAATCTCTCCCGGTGTCAGTTTACTTTCATTAAAACCTGGTACTTTACAATAGTAATCTTGGCCGGATCCAAAAAAGTTATAATTACTCGTATGCCAGGTGTTAAACAAACCAGGAGTACAGACGAGAAAGAAGATGAGAGTCACGAAGCCTTTGTGGAGACCAAGTCTAGTGAGCTCCTCTTCCAAAGCATCATCCTTTACGGGGGTGACTCCGGTCGCCATGATCTAAGGAAAAAATCCAAAGATCATAATTATACCAAATATTATTTATTTTGAATTGAGATACGTAAATAAACAAATAAGAATTGTTTTATTTTAAATGTCAAATTTCGTTCATGCCAAATTTAATTTAAAAAAAAGACTCATGGATTGTATGAGTGTATAAATGTATGATTGTGTATGTAAATGTAGCTACATATCTTTTTTGAATGCTGATCTCCTCATGTTCATATTTAATTTTTATAAATATAAATCTATTTACAAAATTAATTATATGTGAATCGATTAATATAATTCATTCAAGGTAAATCTAGGTCCGTTTAAAATATGAATTTCTTATTAAATTTTCGTGTTATGACGTCACGGCGGTAGAACTTAACACAGATGGCGTTGGTGATGTCGTGTGACGGCCATCTTGTTTCTAATTTCAGTTCAGATTGTTGGAAAGTATTATTTAAAAGCTACCAATCAATTGTAATAAATATGGACGGGTTCTAAATGGCCTCAGATGGCGAAAAATATCTTAAATTAATAAAGAGAGATTGGTGGTTTGCCTAATATTGCTCACAAGAGAGGGGATCTAAAATAGCCAAAATTTTGCTTTAAAATATTTGAATTGCCCATTTTTAGAATAGGAAGAATCATCCATCATATGCTACAGTTTAAAAAAAATTTTGATAATGAGAGAATGTCAGCAATGAATATTTAGAAACGCCTCACGCTCTCAATGTATAGGGGAAAAATACAATAATTCTCGATCATTATTTATGTGATAATTTCCAATATTTATATGCTCCTCTCACTCACCTATAATCTATTTTCACAAATCTCACTGACATTTCAAATATTTATCCATTTTAGTATGCATATAATATGATTGAAATTTTTTTATTTTAATTAATAAATAAATCATAATATTAGTAAAATTTATTTATATTTTATTGGTTTATAAATAAATAAATAGATTCTGATTTGAATAATACTATAGTATGATGTTGTAAATAATACCGTAGAGTGTGAGGGGCTTAGAAATATTTTTTTTGTTTTCACAATAAACGAGCCAGGGACGTATTTCCAAAGAGGCGGACTAGGGGCGCGCCTTGCATATTTTAGGAGCCGCAAAAAAAACAACTTATTATTACATAGGCTCTATAATTTTTTTTTTTTTTTTTTTTTTTTTTAATAGTTGTTAAAAAACTAAAAAATTATTTCGTTTTCACTGTCGAGGTTTCGGTTACTATTCTTCAATGTCTGAAAGTCAACCTCGTTATCTCGTTTTCTATAGCTTTTAATAATACATAATCAAAAGATTTATCATTATAACGTAACAAAAATACTTTGTAAATATGGGCACAGGGATACACACGCCCGTACCAGGGACACACAGTAGACGTGTGTATCCCTGGTGTGGACGTGTATATCCCTGTTTGTCCCTCAAGGTTCACTATGCAGACCTGCTGCGGGCGTGTGTATCCCTCGATCATTTTTAATCATATTTACTCGGTCCACTGCCCCTCCCCCCTGGATCCAGCCCTAAAATATTCCTATCTTTTCCATCTTTTGGAATAATTAACTAGAATTAGCTGAATATTTGTATAACAATAAATAATAAAGGCATTTTTATTTTACTTATAAATGTCAAAAGCAGAATTTTTAATAGAATATCCCCCCCGACCAGCCAACTCTCGTATAATTAATTCAATAACACATGTATGCAATTAGTATATATCTTGCTTTTTAAATTAAAATAAATTCCATTTAAATTTGATCTATTTTATTTTAATTAAATCATTTACAAAAATTTAGCTAATAGATGTTTTTTCCAAAAAAAAAAACGTTACAGTTAAATAAATTAAAATCTTTTACGAGATAATTGAGGATATAAAGAGTAGGACATCTGTTTAAAAAAAATTATCACTAAAATAAGCTTTTGTTATTTTTAAGCCATGCATTTTGTATTTTGAAATGTTTAATACATAGGCATGCAATATATTATTCAGGAACTATTTAACGTCCATTGTTAATTTAAAATAGCCCCTTTGGGTGAATATGTCGCTATTTAATTGCGATAAAAGAAAAAAAAATACCGTTGAATAGAACGGAAATGAGGGAGGAATGAATGACAAATATCCGAGACAATACCACCCCCTTAAAATAAAAAAAATGCCTGCCGATTAACTAGATGGCCTAATAAATCACTTGGTAAATATATTTATATACGATATAAGCAAAAGGTTGGTGAATTTGCATCTTGGACGCAAAAGAGAGGTCCTTCCTTCCTTTCGTTATTAATCACTCCCACCCTCCGAGCATCTCAAAATCCGGGAGATAAAGGGTGTTTATCGGGGCGACAGTGCATGACCGACTGACACTTGGTGTTTTGTTCGGGACACAAACAAAGAGGCCCCGGATCTTAAGACAAAACAGCTGAGGAACAAAAGGGGAGAAGAAAATTCTTCCAAGCGACGATCATTTATCTCTCTCAAGGTTTTTTAAATAAGATAAAATTGGTCATTTAGGTGTGCAAAAGTTTCTGATAGAATAAAAAAAAAAAAAAGATTATTATTAGTATTAATCATTTCGATTCTTTTGATTATGATAAGTTTTAAGACTTTTTTTTAAGACGTAAATGCTCATTTATATTACTAATAATTTTCTCTGACTTTTCCAAGATACTGTATAGTTAGTTTCAATATTAACCGCGAGCCCTAGAGAATAAAACCGGGAAGTTAGACAACCAGAGCTGTTGTCTCAAAAAATAGTATTTCCACTGCAATATTAAAAAAAGTTAATTTATTTTCACTCTGGTTGTCTAACTTCACGGCTCTATTCTCTAGGGGTGGATTGTACATAAAAAAAGGGAACGAATTCGGTTGAAATCAATCTCTTTTATAAATATCATTTTTCTAAGAAATAAAGACGCCAGATTCACTGACTTGGTTATTTAGGTTGCCTATCTTCCAGCAAGTGAAAAATAAATTTATCCAAGTCTTTCTATTATTCAGATTAAGATGCTGATTAATTTCTAAGCTCTCATTTTTACTTTCTCTTACCTATATATTATTATGTTAATGAAAGTATTGATTTCATATCAAAAATTCGCTGTCTAGATTTTGATGGAAATACTCGTTTTAAGGCTCTCTCAGCCCAAAAAAGTTTCTCTATGAACAAAATAACTTAAGAACGAAAAGAGCTAGGAGGTTGAAATTTTATATTTAAGTTAGGTACCCCTCTGCCACGTGACACGAAGCTTTTAATCAAAATCAGCCAAAAAGTACTAGTACTTTACTGATGTACTTTTTCAGTTTTTTTTCGATTTTTCCAAAATTCGCTGTAATGATTTTGGTTAAAATTCATAAATCAATTATTTTTTAGATACTCTTTAAAATGCAGGCCTATATTCTCATTTTGCCTCAAAATTCTTTAAAGCACACTTTACTCTTGTACTTCATAGGAAATAATGATTAAAATATAAATATTTTTCAATATTAATTTTAGATCGTGAATATCAATATATCGGCGAAAACTAAATATATGTCGACACAAAAGATCTGGTGTGACAAACACAGAACACAACATTCAATTACCGAAGATAAGAGAAAGTTGTATGTTGTACGATCAGTCACACCAGAGTTTTTCTTTTTTTTCAACTCCCCTCACTCCGTTTAATCCTGTCAGTTAATCATCACATTATAAAATTAATATTTTTTAAAATAATTTATCATTAATTATTTGTAAGTCGGTCATTTAGAATTGCAAATTTTAAATTAATATTCCATGAGTGTGAAAATGATAAAAGTTATTCAATTTGTTGAAATTATGATTTAATAACAGGAAATTCTTGATAATGATCACTCAGCTAATTAATTAATTGAAAAACGAGCAAACAAGCTATTTTTTATTTACCTCCCTCCTCCTCTTTCTTATATTTATTTTAATTAGCTAAGAATATATAAACACTTGCACCTTCTTAGCTCATTATTTACCGCCTAATTCATAAAACCTTAAACAATGTTTAAAGAGAATTTGAAAAGCATTTTAGCAAAATCTTAATTCATAAACATATTTTAGGCCTAAATACTTGTTTAAATTCCTATTTTAACTAGACAGGCGAGACCCCTTGTTTAAGCTCACTAATAAACATTTTGTAACCTCAAAATTTTCGATCACAACAACATGACATTTGAAATAGCCTATAATATCATAGGCTTTTAATAAAAATAAACGTAAGTAAAAATTCAAATGTATTATATGTTTTTTCATGAACAAATTATTAATCTTGATGAATTAATATTTTCAGAATAATGCAAAGTATTGAAACGATAAATACAATATGCAATATTATGAATATGGCCAGGGCCGCAGACAGACTTGACGGGCCCCGGGGCTACTTAATAATACGGCCCCCCCCCTCACCCTTTAAGATTTTTTAGGTATGTAAAAGGCTATTGTGGCCTTCATGCCAAAAATTTTTTACACAATTTTTAAAACAGTTATACATAAGCTTAGCTTACAATATTTATTTAAATAAAAAAGTTATTTAAAAATTTTTCAAAATTTTCTAAACATAGGGTTACCATAATTTATTGAGGCCAACCCCGGACAGACGACTTCCGGGGTGGGGTATGGAAAATTTTTTGAAAATTAGACACTGAAATCTGCGTTTTTAGCTATCCTGAGACGTGAAAAATATTACTTGCTTAGAGCTTAAAGGGCCCGGTGCCCGGGCCCCTACAGGAAAAAATGTGCAAAAAATGATTTTCTTTATTGAAATTTTGAGATTTGAGCTTAAAGGGCCCGGGCATCCTCAGGAAAAAGGCGAGTTTTTGAGCTCAAAGGGCCCGGGCCCCTTCAGGAAAAAAATTCAAGAAAATGATTTTTTTAATTGAAATTTTAACTATCAAAATTATTTTTTATTAGAATTTTAAGGTTGGAGCGCAAAGGGCCCGGGCCCCGGGGATATAGCCCCCTGCCCCCCCTGTCTGCGGCCCTGAATATGGCCTATCAAATAGATAAAAGGATTATGCCTGGGAGATTATTTAGAAAAAGAAAAAATCCTTTAAGATCTTAAAATCTGTTACTATTATTAGTTACAATACATTTGAGTTTCAATATTTGATAGAAATTCAAATATATTTAATTGATTGATTGATATTTGATATTTAAACATATTTAATTTTCATTAAATCAAACTTAAGTAATTATTATACAATTGTATTTTTATTTAGCTTATTTTTATGGCTTTTAATTGATTTAAATTCCTTTCAGTTCCTTTGGAGAATGCATTGAAACTGAAAAAAGGGGTGTGCTTATTAGCATCTAGTCCAAATGGAATTAAATGATTTATTGAAAAAGTAATATTTTGAAAAAACTAACCTCTGACATTTATATTTATTTTCATTTTGTCTGTTTTTCTTTACTCGCGTTCAAATCTGTTTTTTATTTTGTTTTAATTTAAAGACATAAGTAATTGCTGAAATAAATTTTTTTTTTATTAAAATAAACCAAAAGCAGTGGCTATGGCAAAAATATTTATCTTTTCTTACTCAGTCAAATTTTGGCTTCTTTTTCTTATTTTTCATAATATTAAATTTTTCTTATTTTTCCATATTCATTTAAATGACAATAATGTTGATTTGTCCAATTATTTGTATTAATTCTATAAGGATCTTATTAAAAACGGTCAAAACAAATTAGTTTGACATATAAATATATTTCTCAATCTCCGCCAGATGTCAGCTTAATGCAACAAATTTTGCAAAATGACGTAGGTTTTTGCCATGTTGCCAAACTTAATATTCTTAAATTTCATATTAGTTAATCTACAGTTTAAATGTGTTTATGAATAGAAAGTTTGCTTAAATACATATTATCGTTTAACAATTGATTAGTTAAAAAGCTTTTCAAATACTCTTTTATGAATTAGGCTGTTAGTCTTTAACCATTTAAATATTAATTAAGTGATCATTTTAAATCGAGCTGATTTAGATTGCGATAAATAATTCGAATAGTTGCTCTTTTCCTAAATGTACATACTTGAATACGATACTATGTAATTTATGAAAATTTAATTCCAGTTTCAAGCCGACAAAATTCAAGTGCTATCTAAGAAATTTATTTTTTTAAACTAGAGTAGAATCTTTCTCTAATTAATTTGAGAGATATCTCCCTCCTAAATGGACAAGATTTTGAATATGAATTGCCCTAACTAACCTCCATTAATCAAATTCTCTCCGAATTTACTTGTAACAAATTTAACCGAAATAATAAATAAATGAAAGGACATTATAAAAAAATTTGAAATATATTTATATTCAATTTATAGGCCTATGTATAATTTTTATATTATATATATATTTTTATTGTATAGTTTTTGTTAAAAATTTTGAATTGGGAGCGAATGGCTTAGGGCTAATGGCGAAAAATAAATAATTAAAAAAAAATACAATACTTATATAATCTGTGAGTACTGAGTTGAGGAATTAAAATAATTTAATAAAGTTTAATTATAGACCACATTTGAATTAATTATTTATTAAAAATAAAAATTCTGTACAGCGTTTCGGCCGCTTATTCTGCAGTCGTTTTCAAGTACTGTGCACTTTCTCTAAGTGAACTAATCTCTAAAGAACCGTTACATGCATTTTATATGCAACCACATCAGCACCATCTACAGTAATTTTCATGAAGTTAGACATTGTAGATGGGGCTGCTGTTTGTGTCTAACTTCATGGGAATGATTGTAGATGGCGTTGATGTCGTTGCATATAAAATGCACGTATAGTCCCTTAGAGTTTAGTTCACCTGTGTCGGTAAGTGCGCAGTACTTGAAGACAACTGCAGAATAAAGAGTCAAAAAGTTGTACAGTATTTATATTTTAATAAATAATCAATACAAATGTGATCTATAATTAAAAACTTCATAATAATAATAATACAAATCACAAAACCTTTAATAAACACAGAAGATGAAATGTTTATTGGAATTCGTTTGAATTACAAAAATTTATGTTAAAAATTTTTCATATTTTTGTTTAAAAAAAAAACGCAAGAACAAATGCTTGAGTGTGCTTTAACTTTGTAGAATCACCTTAAATATTTACTGACAAAACAAGTTTGATTGCATGGTGTGGACGAGCGAAATCATAACGTATCCAGACATACAAACTATTTTGCCAACAAATATTTAAAGTATTTGTTTGTACGCTAAAAAATGACCTGATGAAGATAGAATCCAATTAAAAAACGCAATTAAAATATTTTACAAAAAAAAAAAAGAATCTACGTATTTCTTCTTTCAAATCTTGTGATTCTGTAGTTAATTAATATATTAGCTAATCTAGATATCTAACATTTTCTCTCTCTCTCTCTCTGTTTCAACTAAAGATGAGATATTCGTAGTTGAACAATTTTTTAAAGCTAACAGCAAGCAAAATTAAGAACTAATCCCGTAGGAATCGAAACTTTCTAGAAGAAGTGAATAAATCAAAAACTTAAGTGCAAACTTAATTACACGAGTTGTTTCATACATCTAAAAGCAGAAAACTGTATCTCAGATAACGTGTCAAAAAAATTCCCTTTTAATGATAAACATAAAAATCACCCCAGTGCGACTGCAAACACACAGATAAATAAAAGTTTAAACTTTAATAATAATTTATTATTAAAAAAAAATTTTACTTTATTTTTTTAAAAGTATAAGAAGTTGATATTTAATGGTCAAGTGACCCAGTTTTTAAAAAATACTGTAATTTTTATCTAGTGAAACATCCCTTTCTCAATAATTTAAATATTTATAAAATATGAAGCTAAATAGAAAAACTGTTCCAGTCTTTTCATTTTAATTTGAAAAAGGCTCTATGTTTTACAACACCATGTGCTCAAAAGGTGAAGCCTTGAGTTTAGGCAACCGAAATGTTTAGCCCTCCGAAGGGTTGTCTTTTCCCCTTCAGCTGCGCATAAGAAATACTGTATTCTATGAAGTAAAATTGAAAAATAACAGCTAAATATTCAATTATATACAAATAGTGGGTTTCGCAAATGACCTAAGTTGCCGAAAAGACTGTGTGTATTTATGTGTGTGTGTGTGTGAATGTGAGTGTGAATTCCAAAAAGTGGGAGTGTTAAAAAAAATGGCTTTAAACAATTAAGAAAAAATAATCGATTTCCCATAATCGATTAATCGGAATAATAGATTATTTTCCATAATCGATATTCGATTATTTTCCATAATCGATATTCGATTATTTTCCATAATCGATATTCGATTATTTTCCATAATCGATATTCGATTATTTTCCATAATCGATATTCGATTATTTTCCATAATCGATATTCGATTATTTTCCATAATCGATATTCGATTATTTTCCATAATCGATATTCGATTATTTTCCATAATCGATATTCGATTATTTTCCATAATCGATATTCGATTTTTTTTCCATAATCGAAAACCCTCACTAATTACATAGATTCATATATAAAATATATATATATATATATATATATATATATATATATATAGGCTATATATAATTATTTTTAATGGAGCCGACAAATAAAAAAAAATTATCTTTAAAAAAATCCTATTGTAAAGTTCTATTTTAAAGTTTAATTAAAAAAAAAAAAAAGAAAAAAATTGACTTATGAACTTTAAATGAGAACAAGAGATGAGATGCTGGTATGAATCATAAATAGGAGTGACGGGAATGATATAAAAATTCTTTACACAATCAAAATAATAATAGATTATCCTTTTCGAGTGAGGCTAGAAGTCTTAAATAGACAAAGAGAGGAGGAAAAGGAAATTCTAATTGCATCCTAGACAATGGAGACATTTTTTAAATATTTTTAAAGAATGATTTTATTGTATGATCACGCATACATTTGTCAAAAATGACATATCAGCTGATCTATGAAAATGGATAATTTTCATTGAAAATTTAAATTATCCAGAATTTATTTATTTATTTTTATCTTCATCTTGTTTATGTTTAACTTAACATAAAAATTAATTTTTTTAAATTATTTATTTAAGATCTTTTTCGGTACCTAAGTCCGTTTCTATTTATCTCAATTGTTGATAGCCGATGATTCAATTAAAATAAATTTTCTCGGCTGGAAAGGGATCCAAACCCTCGACCTCTAACAGAAACCAAGGCATTGGACAGACTGGGGCAGTGGGAGGTTCTTTTTTTTACATGGCGTAGAGGTTAGCGTGCTAACCTCATATACCAAACGTCGCGGGTTCGACCCCAGGCGTCCGATGATTTTATTTAAGCCAATTGGATACCAAATGGCTTAAATAAGAATGCCTGGACCCCATATATATATAAATTAATCAATAACGGATATCGTTTAAAGTCTTAAATGGCCTGAGTTGCCGAAAAGACTGTGTGAATGTGTATGTGAGTGTGGGTGTGAATGAGAAAAAGTGTGAATGTTTTTTTTATTCTTTTTTTAAATTTATATAAGGTCTTTCGGCATCTAAGGTCATTTAGACCCCGTCTCTCTTTGGGAACCAATCCAATTGAAAAAATATATTGCCGAATGAGACAGGTTGTGAACTCGTGATCCTTGGTACAGGAAACTAGCAAGCTAACCCCTACACCAAGGCCTGAGGGCGCAGGGGGAGGTTAAAGCTCAAGTTCGCTAAAGGGGCCCGAGCTTCAAACCTAAATTCCTAATGAAAAAAAGTATATTTAAAATGACTACAAATTTTTTTTTTCTTTCTGAGGGGGGGGGGTACAGAATCTTTACCCTCTAAATTTGCTATTGACAAAAAATGTTACATGTATAAAATTTGTAAAAAAAAAATTCTCAAACCCATTTATTAGCCCCAGGAATGTTCTCGGAGGCCCTGCCAGAAGCGAAAGCTTTTCCTCTGACCCGCAGGTCTAGGGCAAAATGAAATTAATTTCAAAATATTTCTAAGTATTCTTTTATCCAATAATAAATATTAATTTACTAGTATATACCGATGCATATGACACGCATCATCTTCAGTGCCGCGCTTTAAAATTTAATTAACAAAAAAATAAACAAAGATGAGTGATACAGAATATTACAGTTCTTTTAAAAGTATTTTTTTTTTTTACAAAATTATAAAAAATAATCCAAATGAATTAAGTTGTCTTTTTTAAGGGTATTACCCTTCTCTTTATCCATGTTAAAAGCTGAGAAAAATATTTTCTACTTTTTAAGCTTTTACTGACTCGAAAATAAACTTTTCTGCTTCATTCATAAATAGATTTATGTCCCATTTTGTTAGTAAATTATATCATATAAAAAAAGGGCTTTTGTAAAACGAATAAGATAAAATTACCTACTTTTATGCCCTCTTATTTTGAATATTTCACTATAAAAATAAAATATTTAATAAAAAAAAAAAAATTTGTTTTATAACGAAATTATTTCATAACTTTTTTAGTTTGGTTTTGTTCTAAAAACTCTTGTCGAGAGAGAGAGAGGTTTGAGAGCGAAGATTAATTTGATCATAAAAAGTAAAATAAAATAGAACACAAACTGCTAGAGTAATGACTTTCTCGAATTGATCAATTCAAATTGAATTAATAATAAAAATCATCTAAATATTATTACAAAAGAAAATCTTTTTATTTAGTTCAATAAAAATAATAATAAAAATTAAAGGTAAATTTGATTTGTTCTATAAAACTTTTTTTTTTTCTCGTTGTTTCTAAGGGCTCTCTATTCTCTGTTAAACTAAAGGTTTGCAAAGTGCACCCCAGGCAATTGTAAAAGAAAGGAACAAAAAATTTCGATTAGTCTTTACACCAATTAAAGTACACTCAATAATGGATAATAGCTACGAAGAGGACTCAAAGCAAGGGAGTAAAGGGCCTTTCCACAAAAAAAGAATACAACTAAAAATTTCTCTAAGGCTGTAAGCACACCGAACGAGCAAAAACCGTTTTAGGCAAAAACATTGTGAACAAAACGTTCAAAATTTGTTTTTAATTTACTATATTCGGTAAAATTATATATATTTCGCGATTATTTGTTGTTTCTAGTTTAAAATGTTGATCTTACAGCCGCTGGTTCCCTTATACTGGCTTGAATGATTGTATACATACATAAGACTTGACATTCGTAAAAGAATTAGAGGAAGTGAAAATATTTGCCATTATCTATTAGCTAGCAGCTCTCTGGATTGTTATTATTCATTAAACATAAATCAGAATTTAGTGTCATTATTTTTTACTATAATTAGAATTGAAGAGTAGGGCGATGAAAGAAAAGGAAACGCCTGCAATTTGATGGTTAGGCCTCCCAATTTACTAAGCGTAAACAAAATTTGCTTACATTTCTTCCTCTGACTAACCGTCATAGGAGTAAATCTTTATAAAATACATTATACAAAACACCAAATACAATAAATAAATAAATAATAAATAAAAACAACAATATTAACAAATAAATATAAAAAAATTTATAAACCTGACTATGGTTAATAAAAAGTGAGTTAAGGAATGATGGGGAATGGTCAGAGGCGGTCCCAGAATTTTTTTATGGGTGGGGGCGAAATTTTTTGTGTGGAAAAGACGGAGAGGCAGTGGCACGCGCATTCAGGGAGGGAATGGTAATGCGGTAAATTAATGATTTATTATATTTTAATTCCGAATTTAAATTAGCAATAAAAATAACTTTTGTATGTAGGCCTATAAATAAAAGCATTTCATAAATAATATTTTTTTTTTCTGTCCAAAGAGGGGAGAGGGGGACCCCTGGACAAGATCGCTTATAAGTAACAATTTATTTATGTAAAAATATTGATTTGTTTGGTGTTACCTCTAAATTTGTTCACATTAAATCAAGAAAAGTTTGTTAAAGTTGTGTTTTATTTTATTATCATACAAAAAAAACCTACGGCCTTCTGACAACAAATGTTTCAGGCTCCTGAAATGTTTTTACAGAGGCACTCAAAGATAAAGAAAATAAATAAAATTTGAATTTACTGAATTTAATGGTTGATATAAAAATTTTACAAATGAATTGCACGGTTGGGGCCGGGGAGGTAGGGGGGCTTGCAAAGGAGAAGAGCAGCAGTCATCGCAATGATACCAAGCACGGCGAAAGCTCGGATTGGTGACCCCGATCTATCAGCATGTGCAACGTCCTCTGGTAGCCATCGATACGTTGTATTCAAATATATATATATATATAGACCTATAAATAAATTCAAACCTCAACTGGCTTCCGTAGCCGAAAAGGGTTCATGATTGGATCTGTTTGCACAAATTTTTCCATTCCAGTTACTTTTTCAAAATATTGCTTTATTTCTTTATTTTTTTTTTTTTTTTTTTTTTTTTCCTGTTGGCAATGGGCCATCCCGGGTTTATTTCTTTAATTGGTATATGACTAAATACAAGTTGTAAGAATTAAAGTTGAAAAATGTATAGGCTTTTGAAAAAAATGTTCTTTTAATTATCTGTCACGAACTGGCCAGCCAGTCTGTTTATTTCTTAAATTCAATATTACCTTAAACATTAGTCATAAAAATAAAAATAAATGAATTTAATACTCTGACAAATTAGAATATACAAATTAATTCTTTCCACAGAATTAAATCCAAACATACACGTTGCTCGTACAAAATAAACTTTTTAACGCGCATCATAATAACTCTGTTACCAATTGAATGCGCTGTTACTGTTATATTTCAAATGTTATCGCACCTGAATATGAATTAACCCTGAGCTATCCGCGTTTTACTTGCGATTGTACCCCGATAATAAACGAATACCACATACATATAAACACACATACTGAATACATACATAGAACGAGGCAAACACAATCGTTTGCTAAAGATTAATTGCAAACTGTTTATTATTTGTTATCATTTGGTTATCATAGCATAGTGGGCAGCTAGGAGGCTTTTTTTTTATAAAACGAATTGAATAAATTATTCTCGCCCTGTATATATTCTCTCTCTCTCTCATTCTGTCTCTATATGTGGGGGTATATTTATCGTTTGATTGGAACATATGCTGTGGAAAAGAAAATAAAAAAAAAATTTTAGTAACGTAGTAGATGGAGTCATTTATAAATTGAAAATCGTAACTGTATGTTTCAAAAACAGAATTTTATGAATTCATTGAAATAAAAACAGATTGAATTTATAATGAAATAGAAATATTGAGCCTGGGATGAAAAATAAAAAGAATCGAGATTCTAGTGAATAGATTTCAATTAAATTTTATTATGCATATTATTATAATATAGAAATTTATGAAGCAAATTAGAAATGGGTGAAATAAATTGTGATTATGCTTAATAAATCTATTTTCCTTATCCCCTTAGTTTAACTGGATGGGTGATACTAGTTCGGATAAATATTGTGAACTTTGCTGTGGAGGATCTCGGATTAGGGTGATAGAGGTCAAACCAAGTTTGATCGATTAGCAGTCATAGAGAGATCTTAGTCGCCATTTAGGAACAAATTTTGATTGGAAATAGTTTCTCTTGTACAGTTGGCCCCAAAAGTGCCTGACAAGTGAGTGTGGAGTCTTGAGCTTAGGCAACCAAAGTGCTTAGGTTGTCTTAAAAGTAGCTGTTCCCCCTCAAGGAATTATAAAAAGATGGTTTGGTCAAGACTCCTCCCTCGAGTAAATTAGGCACTAATGGCCCTGAATGTACTTCAATAAAGAAAAGAATCCACAGATGGAATTTGAATAATAGTAGTTAATATGATTAGTCTAAATATAGGATGTACAGTGAGCGCCACAATTAAGTCCCCACGTGATAGCTTTAGCTTTAAGTACAGTATATAGTATAGTATAGTGAAATAATTTTAATGACCGAAAAAGTAAAACGTAAAATCTGGTACAGATGATTTTATTTTACCTTTTCAAATTTAAAATTATTTCACTATTTACCATATATTATACCATATACTTAAGGCTAAAACTATCAGATGCAGACTTAATTGTGGCGCTCACTGTACCAGTATAAGTGGCGACCGAAGCATTCTTCAATGAATATACATCATATCATATCATTCATATTTTATATACAGATACTTAATAATTCCGTCCTATTGGGGTAATTTTGGAATTATTCCTATATTCCTAATTCCTGCTGCAATGACCACTGTTAAGAGAAAGAAAAAATGCTTATCATAATTATAAGAGAAATCCTAGTTACTACAATCTGTCAAAATGCAGTATAGCAGTTATATAGACAAGTCAAAAATGTTTCTTGGTCCAATTATTGTTGGACCTTACTTAAATGGAAGTAAGATATATGGAAAGAGTTTTAAATAAACACTGAATATGTTTTATTTGAATTTCCTAACGGGATCTCCGTAGGGTGCACGCAGATGCACTTGCTATCCATCAGCATACCCTAAAGTTATTTGATTTCCTATCTATAGATTCCATTCCATAATTCCTATCACCGTAAACACTACTACTACTACTACTGCTACTTTGGCACTAGGGTCCTTCTTTGGCCCTAAAGCAAAATAAAATGAAACATGTTCTATTGAGCGATTTGTGGCTAGGTTTTCGGTTGGTTCCCCTTACACTTAGCCGAAATATATCAGATACGACCACAAATCGCTCAATAGAACATGTTTCATTTTATTTTGCTTTAGGGCCAAAGAAGGACCCTAGGGCCAAAGTAGCCCGTGTTTACTAAGTACGTATTGCTAATATCTAGCTAAAAAACTAATTCTATTTCTAGTTCTTTGATCCAACCTATTTCTGCTAGTTTGAATAGGGACTCTTAGAGCTGGCTGGATAATAACAAGATGACTCAAAACTCTTCATAGGTTGAGATTTTTTTAAGTTGCACCTAGCTATGCCAATACTCAAGAACTCAATGATAATAATAATAGAGAATCCTCCATTGAAAGATTTTTCAGTAGAAGCAAGATAGAAATTTTTATTAAAAATAAAATTTTAACTCTGTTCAGAGTCCAGAAATCTTAAGTTGAGTATCTTTCGAATTTATTTAATTTCTTTATTCGAATTGCTGAAGGCCAACCATTCAGGGCTATAGGAAGAGGCAAAAATTAATTCATATGTTGATTTTTTAAAGGTGAATCCGTACAAATATACAAAAATGTACTCTTTTTCTCTTGTATTCATCAATTAATTAAAACAAATTTCAAATCAGAGAGAACCTTTTCAATTAAAAGTGTTCATTAAAAAATAAATAAAATTGAAGAAATAGAGAGAAAAGAAAATAAAATATTAGAGCTCTCAATTTTATTCAAGATCTGTTAATTCAAACCCTCCAGGCGATGTTTCTCAATATTTAAAGAAAATATGTCTTTATTTTTTTTTTTAAAGAAGAAAGAGAGAAAGAAACAAAAGGTTTCTTTTCTCTCTCTCTCTTTTTGGACCAATATTCACAATTATTGGTTTTTATAATTGATCAGTCTGTTTTAGAATTTATTCGAATTGGAAGTATTCAAAAGAAGAATAAGAAAATTTACTTTTCTCTCTTTTCTTTTTTTCCAAGTTGTTCCACTGTATACGGGAACATTTAAATAATTAGATTTATTCAGTACAAACTTTTCTATATAAATGTTTCATTGCTTTTTGACTCTTCTAAAAGCGTTGGTTAGGGCAGCCAAGAGAGTGAGAGAAAATAATTATTGTACCCTATTAGGGTGTTTATTTTTTCTAGATTAGTTTTTTTTTTTTTTTAAATAAAAATAAAAATATTATCAATATGTACAGTCGACTCCACAAGTGCCTAATGTGTTCGAGTGTGGAGCCTTGAGCTTGTCAATCAAACCAATATTTCTAAAATAAATCATCACCCGACGACTGTATAAAGGTGGGACTGCCATTTTTTTAAATTTTTTTGGGTATTTTTAGATCTCAGGGGTGAAAAATATCTAGATCGAAGGGATAAAAATATTTCTAAATTAATAATCTATATTTCATTTATTTTAGAAAAATGTTTAGCCCTTAGAACAGGGGATATTTATGGGGGGGGGGGCCCGCCCCCCCCCCGAAATTTCCCAAACACATATACATATATAGGGATATACAGACATCAGCGCAACAAATTTTTCCGCAGGATGGACAACTTTGGTTCCGCAATAGAAAAAATGTTCCGCAAAAAATTTCGTGTGAAAAAAAATATAGTTTCTTGAAAAAAAAAATTTTCCGCAGAAAAATTTTTGAGTTTGGGCCCCCCCGAAAAAAATTTCTATATACGCCCCTCCTTAGAATGTTAAACCAACTTCTGACCCCTAACATAAGAGGCGAGAGCCAAACAAATAAATTTAAAGTTGTTATTGATTATGTCCAAATTTCTTACCCCCTAATTCATAAAACCTTAAACAACGTTTTAAGTTATTTAAAATGCATTTTAGCAAAATCTTAAGTCATAAACGTTATTTTAGGCCTAAAATCTAGATTAAATCCCTGTTTAAATTAAAATGCCGAGGCCATTTTTAGTTACCATTTTTAACTACCCACTACTATACTAAATTTTCAAATTTAAATAATTTTTTAACATTCAAAATTTCAAAACAAGTGAATAAATAGTTTTGAGTTTTTGCTTCATTTATGAATCATTCAAACAGAGCGAGAAGTTAAAAAAAAATATTGACTTATTTATTGGGAAGTATTTTTTTTATATTTATTATCAATGTTTGTTTATGTCTGGTTCTTCTGAAATTGATAAAGGGGAAGTGTTAAGCGGCTTTTGTTAAGTAAGATAAACATGATAAAAGCGATGAGGGTTTAATAGCGCTCGCTTACACGCTTTTGCGCTGCCTTACTCGCCATCCGAGATTAGATTACGAGGTAAATTTTGAAATTTAATAACTTTGACGTCATCATCATAGAAGCTTCCTATTATTACTCTATCATTAACAATAAAGATTTTATTTTTTCTTAAAAATCGATTCATTTATTAGATTTAATTATACCTGCTCGAGGATAAGCTTAGACACATTACGCAAAAACATGACATACCACGTTTATGTTTATAATTTATTTTTTTTAACTATTTCATTAAAAAAATGGATTTTAAAAATTTTATTTCCATCTCATTCATAAACTTGGATTAAATTAATGAAAATAATTTAATTTTAAAAATGATTGTAGGGAAAATGAACGAACGTTTATTATTAGTTATGAGTGAAATTAGTTTTTAATACCATTAACGCCCGTTTCCATCCTGGAATAGATAGATCGCTTTACTGATTACACCTGTTTATTAGGATAATGAAAAATTCTAAACCAACCATTTTTGCTTTTACTAGTTTGAATATTTTCCCATCTATCTGGCATATTAGTTAATACTTTTTTTGGAGGGGGTAATATTACCATTAAAAAAAAATTAATATATTTATTTAAGAAAATTGGTAAATTTGATAAAAATATTATTTGGGAAAAATGATAATATTAATCTATTTCAATAATAATAAATTTGATTAATATTAAAATACCTTTTATTTATAACCTCCAGACTAGAAAAGATGGAAGCTTACCTAGAAAAAAAAAAGAAATAAATCAAAATTAATTATAAATAATAGATTATGCCTATGAAGATTTGTAAAAATTAACAGTAGGCCTAGTAAGTGAAAAGAGAAATAATTTTTATTTCCTGACCGACATTTCGGTCACATGATCGCTATCTTCAAGAAATCGTTAAATAGGTGCTAGATGTATGTCATATAATCCAGAATTGTAAATAAGATTAGTTCAACCATCAGTCTTATATTCAAACATAACTGAAATTAAAAAAAATTTCTCATCTCCGCTGGCTATTTTGTTATTTTTTCCTTGCTATTTATTAAATTAATCTATATTATATATTCCGATATTTAAGGATTTTGTGTGTATATAGGGCGGGGGGGGGGCATGTATATATGAATAGTTCAAAAAAAATTCTTAAATTTGTATGAGATCTGAAAGCGCCAATTTATCAATAATATCTTTTTAAAATTTGAAATTTCTATAACGTTAATACGCTTTTTTTTTAATTCCTCTTTTAGGCTTAAGTGGTCACTAGTGTTTTATTTTACAATATTTCATTTAATTAATATCGATGGCTACCAAAAGACGTTCCACACCCTTATTTTTTGGGACCACCCAACAGAAATTCAGCCGATAACAGCAACGATCATGGTGGCTGTTGCTCTTTCTATAATACTCTTTAATACAAAATTCTGCAGATGTGACATCAAAAGAAGATTTTGTTTATTAATTTTATGAATTTTTTTAATCATCTTAGGCCATATAGACTTTGACGATATTCATTATTTAAATATCAGGAGGTCTAGGCACATTTATTTATACCATTTGGAATCCAAAAAATTTAAATAAATTCATCGGACGATCTGGGACTCACTCTGACTTAAAGATTATCAATATTGACATTTGTCAACCACTTTTTTGGGTTCAGAGGACCTCAAAACGTTTATATCCATCAAAATCTCGACATCGATTCTTTGACATGAAGCCAATACTTTTTCTTTCTATATATTAACATATATAGAGGTAAGATAAAGTAATTAAAAACAATTTTCTTAAGTAATGAGTTAAGAAAACTTTTACTTAGGAAACAGTAGAGTTAATACTTATTATTAAGCCAAGTGCTTCTAAATACGAGACAATGTTATGGAGTATGATGTTAGGTAATCCAAGGCCCCCTTTTGATCTGCTAAGCGGTAAAATTTATTTAAATTATATTAAATACCAATTAATTTAAATAAACAAGGATACAAGTTTCAGATGTCGAAAAAGACTTTAAACGATAGACTCTGAGACTAGGGGGGGGGGGGGGGGGGGATCACCAAATAATTCTTAGAAATTGATTTTATTCCAACGATTTAATTTATTTAACCTAAAAATTGATAGTATAATTTTGTGGCCTGGGGGTTAGTGATAAATTAAAAGAAATATTAAACTTCAAAGGAAATCAATTTTCAAATTCATCATAATATTTATCATGTTATATAGTAGGTAGCCTTTATAAAAAAAAATTGAGTTGTCTCAATAATTATTTCCGAAAATGGATGAAATATCAAAAGCCATTTTTCGAGCGATCCATTCCCCCCACCAGCAGCAACCACACACCTTGTTGAATAAATGATGATGTCATACCTGAACTCAATTTAAAGCAATGCTTTCCAATTTTTCATTTAGATAAACTCCCCCCTCCTCCTGTCAAATCATTTTCACTCAATTCAAAATAGTATTATTAAATTTCTCGTTGAGATTCAAATAAATTAGTTATATAATTCAAAATATAATCTCAAAAAAAAACAAAAAAGAAACAATTTCAATTCAAAAAATGATAACAAACTGACTTACTATTTATTAGTATACTATGTTATAAGAGAATCTTTATCTTGTAAAAAGATAAAAAAAAAATTTCTTTGAAATTAAATGATTATAAATTTTTACATTTCATTAATGTTGGAATTTCAATAATAATTTTAAATTATCAAGCATATTATTTATTTATTAATAATAATTAATTAGTATTTTGTTAATTTAGAAAAATGGGGACGAGGTCAAAATGGCCCTAGATGCCCAACACTATACCACCCCCCCTCCAATGGCTCTGACCCTTTTTAGAAACTGTAAAAAATTAATTAAATTTTGCCCAAATTTTGGATACCTATTTGGAACTAAATTTTAAGTTTGCTCTCCCCTCAAGATAAAGTTGAAATGGGGCCACTAATGCCAAAATTAAATTAAATAAATTAGTGATCCCTATTAAGTGATGCCAATAATAACAGCAAAATGGCAAGGGAAAGTAATTAAAAAATTGTAATTATAATCCTGATATTGATATTTCGAAGGATTATCAGATCTCCTTCTTCAAACGCAATTGAAATTACATCTACACTAACTGGATCCCACCCCCCCCCCCGGGAGAATTTTTTATTTAAAAAAGCAACTTCTCGAATAAGTAATTTTAGAAATTACTAATTATAAATAAATAAATGAAAACTTGTTGAAATTTATTTATCTTCTAACTTTATATTTTTTTGGGGAAAAAAAATTATAGAAACTTTTTTATTTCATTAACTTTTTGGATAGAAAGTATCTTTAACTTGTCCTGACTCACACCAGTGATAAGTACGGAATAGATTTCTAAACGTTCCTAGAGTAAATAAATTAAACTCTCGCCTATCGAGCTATCTATTCTTTTTTTTTAACTTTTACTTATCGTAAATGGGATTAAATAAAAGTAAAATTCATTCTCAATTTTCGTAATAAAATTTTACAGTTATTAATTATTTGATTTATTAAAAATTACTAACGAAAAAACTAAAAATTATTGCAATTGATCTAGGGGCGTCAGAATTTGGGAGCGGCATAAATATATTAAAAAATATATTTTTTTTTGGGTCCCCCTACCCGGAGGGTGCAAATCATAATCTTGGCTCCGGGCGCAAGTTTTCCTTGGTGGTGCACATTTTAAATACTCAAAAATAAATATTACATATCAGTCAAAGATAGACAGTACTAGGTACATTATTTTAATATTGATATTAATGCACACAGAGAGATAATCGTTTCCGAGATTAATTTACCATTATCGGTCTATTTACATTAACATTTAAAGATAGATAATCCATTTCATTAGGCTTGCATTTTTCGAATGAAATAGGCCTATAATGATAAAATTCTAAGAAAATGTCAAAAAACTTTCTAATGAATATTTAATTAAATATGCTCAAATTTAATAACCCACACGCATCCATCATACAGGTCTCGTTTTTGACCGAACACCGAAACAACAAAAAATGTGGGTCTAAAATTTGTCAGACATAACGGAGTATGTATATTCTGGATTAAAAAATTTTCTGTTCATTAAAAGTAAAAAAAAAAATGGAGTAGAAAGTTTGAGAAATAGAAATATTGGAATCAAAATAAATACAAGACTTCTTTTAGGGCGGATCTCATAGAGCCGACTTTAAAGTTTTTTTTTTTTAATATTAATATATTCATCACGTTATTTTATTCGTCATACTTTACTTACACATTATCTTTATCAGAAAAGGAGAAGCTATCATCTTTCTAAGAATCATATCCCAATTATGGAAGCCATTATTCTAAAAAGAGCCTTCTAATGGCCAAAGTGCTAATTAAATTAAAATTTATCATGCTATTAATGCCAATAAGAAAATAAAAATAATAATATTTTTCTTATTATGATTATGAATACTTTATTTGAATTGTAAAAAAATATTTTCAAAAAAATCTGGTGTAACTGGTCGCACAGCGCACTATTTTCTCTTACTTTTTGTAAGAGAAAGTTGTGTTCTGTGTACGGACACAACTTCAAAAAAGCAACTTTATATACTACCGTAATTATTCAAATAACTAACAAAACTAGTTGTAAAATTAATAACAATACGAATTGTAATGCTACTCTGATTTAAATAAATGCAATTTAATAACAAATTTATATTAATTTTTTTTTTATGGGGACTAGAAAAAGGAGCTGTATGATCGCTTTTAAAAACAAAATCAAACTAATTGACAACATAATACTTCCGAGAATGTTGTGAAATTTTCGGGGGCGGAAATATAGAGAAAATAGAAAGGGTGCAGAACAGATACATTAAGATGTGGGAAGGACTAGAGAAAAACACACGAAATTATATTATAAGAATGGAGACCGGAAGAAACAAAATAAACATAACGGCGGTCCAAAAAATATTTAAATATATTTTAACAATTATGAACATGGAAGAAGGAAGATGGCCCAAGATATGCCTCAGAGAAATACTTAGAGGGATAAAAAACCAAACACCAACAAGATGGGGAAATCTTCTGATGAAAACAGCCCAAGACGCAGGACGACCGGACCTTGCACAGAAAATAGAAGAAAACAGCGAAGGCACTATGAAGACTATGACGGATATTTTATCGAGAATCGAAGAACAAAACATACAGAATTATTGGAAAGACATAGACAGATCAACGTACTGTGAATACTACAAAGACATAAAGAACAGACCTGTTAGAGAAGCCTACTTGGACAGGACAGACATTAAAAAACAGGAAAGGACAGCATAGGCTAAAATGAGATGTGGCAATGGGGGATGGAGAGACTGTAGACTGTGTAATAAGGGAAAAGAAAATGTACTCCATATACTAGTGTACTGGACTAAAGAAGAGACTTACAGACAAGGAAAGGAGGTGGACAGACGAACTACTGCTACAAGACAAGTGGAAAAAATTATTAAGACAAGGACCATGTGAAGAATATGTGTGAACTTTGGACTAAATGGGAAAGAGTGATGAAAGAGGAACTCTCTATTTCTGTCAAGTGAGACATATGTAAATCGGTTTTGTACTTATAAACAAAATTGTAATTAAATTGTATATAGCTAACCCTAAACCCGAGAAGGGAAGGGTAGGAATTCAATAAATTCAATAAAATATTACTTTTTTTTGGATATTTCACTGACTATAAAAGGCAATATTAAATTTAAGAACTTGCAACAATGGATTCATGACAAAAATGTAACTATAGTTACTCGTTGCTTATTTCTTTTATTTCAAAATGTAATAACTCACAGAACTTGAGTGATATGACTTATCTATTTATTAATCTTCAACTAAAAGAAAGTAATATATAAGAATAATTAAATTTTTCGATTCTTGTAGAAATAAATGTTAACGATTCGTCATCGAAGTTAAAAATCAATTAATATTCATTTTTTTGATAAGTTACACGAATTTCCTGAAAAATAATAAACCCCCTTATCTTGGTGTTAATTTACCCTTAAAAAAAATGACGGTCGATTTGTTAAACGTTTGTTGGGTGTTAATAAAGTCAATTAAAACATACCCAGGGGCGTCTATAGTCAAATCATAAATCAAGTTTAAAAATGTTCACCGAATACACATTGCTTGGGCGTACGATGGATGGCTCTGCATGGGTAAATGTGTCTGTGTGTGTGTGTGTGTGTGTGTGTGTGGATCTGTGACCGATTGGTATCCCCGTTTTGCGACAAATGATGTCCTGTCGCAAAATGGCCAATACTAATTGCTGAGTGCATTTGAAACATTCGTTACCGCCTCATCTTTCTTCGGGATGATGAAAATTATCCTCTCGCTCGCCCACTCGCTTTCACTCTCATCAAGCCATTATCTACAGGAAAAATTATATGCATAGATAGTATATTAAAATATATAGTGTAAACATAATTATGAAATTGTGTTATCTATGATTAAATGAGAGAGAATTTACTGACATTTTTTAGTTTGAATATTTTATGTTCAGTTTTTTTTTTATTTTTACTAAAATTTAAATAAATCCAAACGAAAGGTTTGCTTTGAGTTTATTCAACAATAAAATACTTTTATTTAACAATAGAGTGAGTATGTTTTTTGTTGGTGAAACAAGCGCCCCATGAAATCGCACCCAGGATCTCCAGCCTTTCCGGGGCATCTGTGTTCTATCCATATTTAATAATAAAATACCTTTCTTCTTGAAAATTGTTCGAAAAAATAATTGCTCAGATCTGGGGTTGTAGATTTGAGATGGTTAAATTACTATTTAGTAATTTATAAAAAAAAATCTTTAATCTCTTCAACAATACCTCAAATTTTATTGGAAAGTGATATTTCCACAACATTTTTAAACACACCGCTCCCCGGGGTATTGATATTAATTTTAACTAAAAGGAATCCATAGGTCAAATTAAAATATAAAAATTAAAAATTCAGTCTCAAAAAATCTGGTGTGACAAGCACAGAACACAACTTTCAATTACCGAAGGTTAGTTTTCCACCGATATATTAGAATTCAAGATGTCAAATTTATTAGTAGGCCCTATGGGAAAATATTTATATTTTGTTACCATGGCGACCATTTCTCCTGTTCTTCCTATGAAGTACAAGAGTAAAGTGGTCTTCAAAAGATTTCAATGGCAAAATGAGAATATACATTTTAAAGAGAATCTAAAAAATAATTGAATTTTAATCAAAATCGTGGGAGCGAATTTTGAGAAAATAGAAAAAACTGAAAAACTACATTAGTAAAGTACTAGTACTTAATTAGACCCCATCCTTATTTATTTCAATAGATTGGTATCCAATTCAATAGAAATAAATTTTTTCACTTGGGACGAAATGCGAACCCTCCACCTTTGGAACCAGAAGATGTTCTGAGCTTTAGATCAAGGGCGGATACAAGGGGGGGGGGGTAAAGGGGGTAATTACACCCCCAAGATTTGAAAAAATACTTTTTTCGAAAAAAAAAATTATTTTTAATGTAAAATTTTAAAAATTAATACTTAAAAATTTGATTTGTATTTATATTCTGGCAAACAAGTACAGAATGCGCCTTTAAATTACCGAAATTATGTGCTGTGCGACCAGTCACACCAGATTACTCCCCCCTCCCCCGAGAAACACTTCTGGATCCGCCCTTGCTTTAGATCAAGTCATTTTTGCAATGTAACTAGTTTATGAAGTATCATAAGTTTGATTTTGACTTACATTTCTTTATTACTTAAATTCCATATCAGATGATTCTCCCATATTACAAGCACATTTCGTAATAAGCTAAACCTTAAATAATTGGCAATTCATGGTATTTTATAGACTCCAAATAATCTCTTAAGGCAAAGCAAATGATAACGCTTATCCTGTTTTACTGATACTATCAACTAAATATAGGAATAACAAACAAATTTAAATATTTATCAGCACTTTTTTAATTATTTACACATAGGAAAAGAAAAGGAACTCTGTTTAAAAGATGTTTAGAGAAAAACTTTGTTGTAGCTATAGTTTTATTTATAATTTTCCCTTTTGCGACTACTGAGGCCATTGTGGTTTTTATATAATTTGTGCTGATGGCTACTACTGTAGGAAACGTTTCATAAGCTTGTTTTTCGGGGCCACTCATCCGAAATTTATAGTTGGTAATAGAAATTTATCCATGGGTTCATATTCGTCTGATTTCATGTTATCCGAGCTATTTATTATTTATGTCAGATATATTTGTTGAAAAGCCATGCGTTATATTTCTACCTAATTACATTAAAATTCTTCTTATTAGTTTCCCTTACCCTATATATGAAATATATAGAGAGAAAGAAAGTACTGAGATCATGTTTTTGAGTGTTACGTTAATTTTATTTGAAGGTTTTAATAAAAGAGTCGAATAACTTTAGTATTTCATTTATTTGAAAAGTAATCCTGACATTTCTGTCCTTTAGTGGATCATCTTCAGAGTGTCTGTTAATGTTATAAATATTTGCTTTTAAAACACAAGACCCTAAAAGTTGAGTTGTAATTATTCAAAAAAAATTTACGATTGACTTTCTGATACCTGAATTAGAGTTTCAAAAAATGGATAGGTATTCCAATGCCATTTGATACTCAAAAATTCTTGTGTGACTGGTCGCACAGCTCACAACTTTCTCTTACCTTCAGTAATCGAAAATTGTGCTCTGTGCTTGTCCCAACAGATTTTGACGTGCCGTCTTAAAAATCATGTGTGTATAGTGGCCGAGTAGGGAGGCATGCAAGAAAAAGTTTAGCGGCTTGAATAACTTCTCTGTCTTAAGAATTATAATTATGATGGATATACGGTTAGAAAGAATGATTTTTCAGCTAAAGATTTCACCATTTATTTTTCTCCTATCATTCCATTTTACCGCGCTGCGGTAAATTCTAATTTCAAAGTTTAAACCACTGTAGATTCCGAACGGCTAATCAGATCAGAATAAATGTGATGTCAATTTGTGCAAAAAGAAAACCTCTAATAGAATAAATAAAAAAATCCCGAGTAATTAACTCCAAAATCTTGAAAAACCTAATTTTTTAGGCAAAAAAATATCGAAAAATTGCCCTTTTTGTGCAATGCATAGCTACTTGACCATAAAAGCTACTTTAAATCTAAATATACTTTTTTTGGTTCAATACCCCCGGACCTTCCTTTTAATTCTCATTTGAATATAGGCCTACGGTAAGGCAGGCCTTTTTTTTTTAATTTCCCCCCCCCCCCCAAACCCCCCCCCCCACGCACCCCCCCCCCCCCCCCCCCAGACCGGCCCGGGGTAAGGCTTTATAAATTCCTATAATATTATTTTAACAAATACAGGGGAGAGGGAGTCGTGTGGTCGGCGTATAATAAGAAAGATAAATGACTAATTAGAAAAGATATAATTTATAATACAAAAGAGAAAGAGAAAAACTTTTTCTTTCATTTGTGTTATTTATTTCTATGAAGTACACTTATAAACATATTTTTTTTTCTTTTTTAGATGAGCGCGAGTCAACGATTCACTGAAATCAACTTGTCAAAGCTTCTGGTTCAAAGGCGAGCATGGAACTTTTCATCAAAGGTAAGTAAATCATGGCTTCTTTTTTTTTTTCATTTTCATCTACATACATACTTAACTTGCTTAAAGTAAAATAGTGAAGCCAACTCTTATTTGACATTAGCCTCAGTCAAATTTATACTCATATTACAAGAATGCTATTAAATAATGAGAAGAGATAATGAATGTTCAAAAATCAAAGAAAGAGAATGAATGAAAGGAAAAGATTATCAAAAGCCTCTTTAGTATTATAGACCTACTGTACGATTGCTATAGGAAATATTATCCTATTCAAGAGGAATAATCAATACATTTAAAGAAATAATTACGAAAACAATGAATAATTAATTCTGGATTAAAATTTCATAGAGTATGATTGATTTTTTTTTTAAATAAATTTTATTGAAATAATTTTTTTATAATCGAATGACCTGGTGGAACTTTGTTTAAACGAATTAAAACAATAGTAGAGAGAAACATCTTGTTAGGAATCAGGGTTTAAAAATGTGTTGTCGATAGATGGGAATAACCCTTTGACCTTCAGCCCTTATAAAAAAAAAATTCATAAATGCTTACTATGTAGATAAAGCTTTGTTTAACAGCAAGATAGGTTTGCGTTTCGATTGGGCATTTCGTGTTTCGTGGACTCGAACCAGGACCTTCTCCTGCCTTTTCTTCAAACTTTCATTCCTGATACATATTCCACCAGTCATAAAATGCCCTTAAACTTTATAATTTTCATAATATCCTTTTATAAGGATTGATGAAAGCAGGTATCCAAGTAAAGTCTCAAAACCACATCTTCACACTAATTAATCAAGCAAACTTCCGAGATACCCCAGTTAATTTGCTCAGTGATATAACCAAGGTGTGTTATTAATTGCAAAAAGGCCCGGAACTCAAAAGTTCTAAAAGTCTATCGTTTTCTTCATATCCAATTTATAACTAAATCTAAAAAAAAGCAAAAAGGTGTGGGGTTCATGGGCGTAACTAGGGGGATCCGGAGGGGGCCCAGCCCCCCTTCAGAAGGCTCGTGGTCCCCTCCCCCCCGCCCCCAGAAAGCTCCCTGCCCCAAGAAAAATTGAGAAAATATGGGCCCCCATATTTTCTGGCCCCCTGGAGGATAGCTATCCCATGCCCACCCCCCAGCGAAGATGACTGTTCTCATGGCTCCCCCAGCCAAATTCTCTAGTTACGCCCATGGTGGGGTCGTGGGATCCCCGCCAGGAACGAAGTTCCTCACGGCTTTTCTTCAATTTCGGATATAATTTAATATAAATATTATTTTAAAAATCTGGTGTGACTGGTGCTTGTCAGATTTGCAGTTATACAAAATATATAAAATTTGTAAATTTATAAACAAAATTTGAACTTCATTTAAGGGATGATTTTAAAATATAATCAATAAGTTATAGCCTTAGGCAATCATTTTCCCGATCAAAAATAAAGGATGTCCACTAAAAATATTTTATTATCCCTCGATAAAATAGATAAGTCTTATACTTGGACAAGCTCGTAAAAAAAATTATATTATTTTTTAAAAGAAAAAATAAAGTTTGTCAAAAAGTAGAACTGAATTTATTTAGCTTTGAAACTGAGCCTATTCTCCATATATTATTTTTTTTTTTTACTCCGGACAATGTAAAAGAGAATCGCTGTCTCCGTTGTCCATTGAAAAAGTTTGCAATTTCCGATTGAAAGTTTGCGTTGAGCTCGATATTCTTGTTAGAAAAGCCTGAAGCAAAAGCAAAGGAGGAACGAGAAGGGGCGATGATAATGGGACCAAGTGGTGGATTTGAGACGGTGAAGGGGGTGAACAAAAAAAAAAAAAAAAAAAAAAATAAAGTCCCGGAAACGAATGCGAATGACGTATGCGCTTATGCGTGTGCAATTCGATAGTCTTTTTTTTTCAAGGGCGTTAGAAAAATGTCGAACGAGCCCTCGTAAATCGAGTTATCGATCGTGAGATCGAATACACGTAACGATAACCGGGATACGTCATAAATCTGTTCAATCGGAAAGCGAGAGACACGTTAGTGGGGGGGACAACCCTTCGTGGGGGTCGACGACGCGAAATGGCTATTTAATACCAGTACGGGTGGTTGGGAATTACAATGAATTTTTTCGAATTCCCCCCCCCCCCAAAAAAAAAAAAAAACATTTGATCCATTGACCTGTTTTCTCCTTTGAAATATAGAAGTAGTGAAAATGTTATAATACTGTAAGAAGCTAGAATATGGAGAGATATACAAATTTGAAAATTGGATAGGTTTAAACTCTGTCACGTTAGCTGTGTTAGGATTGTGAATTTTGCATTTTATTTACACTTGTTACTCCATAGGAAAGAAATATCTTGTAGAGTTGAATCTAAATAAATTCAGGGTGCCAATCAAGACTTAAAAAATTTGTGTTAATCTGCTATTTGAAAAATCTATATAATGCAAATTTATCATTGGAAATTTAAAATTATATCACCAATAAATATTCAATTGTTCGCATCCCGTCTCAAGCGAGAAAAATTTATTTCATTTGAATTGGCTACCAATCATTTGAAATAAATAGGGATGGGGTCTAATTGGCCATAGATGTCGAAAAAGATCTTAATAAAAATTAAAAAAAATATTCAATAGTTTTTATATTACAAAAAATTTATATTCAGGCAACGTTTCGTTACTAAAATTGTAACTCTTTTAGTCGTAGCAAAAAAAAAAGAAAATTTTTGTTGAATTAAAAAATAAATCCAAAAAAAGTATAAATAATTAATTTACTATTATTAATTATTATTATTTTTTTTATTTTTTTTTATTAAAATTCGATGTGGAAAATAATTTTAATATTTGAAGATCTTAAAAAGTTATGTGAATATTATTTTTTGTAACCAGATTCACAACAATTTAATTTAATTAATTTGTTTTTTAAGGTCTTTTTCGCTTGGGACGGGAAGCGAACCCGGAACTCCGGTGCGAGAGGCGTCTGGTAACCCTACATATAGTCCAGTGGCGTAGCGAAGGAGGGGAGGGGGGCAAGGCTCCGGGCGCTACTCACAAAGGGGCGCCAAATGGTCCGCAAAACAAAAAATTGCTGGATAATTTTGTCTCAAATTTAAAGCCTAGCTTGAGCCTATGACTTTATTTATTTTACTTTATTTATTGAGTATATTTTACATATAATATTATATGGTTTTTGAATGGAGGGGGGGGGGGCTAAAAAGGTATTGTGCCCCGGGCGCGAGCGCTACGCCACTGATATAGTCTAACCGATGTGTGGAGCTCTAGTTCGATTCCCATCTGAACTCATTTTTTTTTTTATCCAGATGCGAGTTAATAATATATAATTTCATAGACCAATTTATAATTTATTATATGAACCTATAAATTATAATTTTTTTTATTTAGATGTGGAATATGAAAAGAGCGTTTATTTCTTTTCCTATGTGACACCAAAATCCGATTTAATTAACTTAGCTATAATGAGACTTATTTTATTTGTCTATTTTTCAGACAATAAAATTCTTATTATCCTTTAATTAAATAACCCGAGATCTCTATTTTATACGCTTTTTAACTTCATCTAAATCGACCCAACTGCTCTATATAATTTTAATGACAAAATTAAAAAAAAAAAAATTAATATTTCTTTCTCAATTACCTATATATTAAGGAGTCAAAAAATTACTAATTGAAGTGAAATGAAATTGCCATTTTTTTCCACTTATTCTGTTTTAATAAAAATATGTGTGATATTATTTGACAAATCTTGTTTAAATTCAATATTTAATAATGAAACTATATTAGGGAAAGATAATATTTCATTAGTTGTGTCTATATTATACATTTTTTAGATTGAAATTTCATATTTGAGTTAGATAGTCTCCAGACAGGTAAAAATATGTTTTTGAGTCAATCCTTCCAGTGAAGTAAATGTATTATTTTTAATTAGTTAAATCAACTTCAAACATCTCTTTTTTGATTTGTTCATAAATAAATACATACTGGCTTTTAATATACCTAGTAGTCCACTATTGAAAACAAAATATATTTCGATACAAAAATATTTGACGTGACAGAGCATCAAACAACTTTGTTGAGCAACTATATGGGTATTATTTTATGTTATTTATTTATAAATGGGGGGGGGGGTTTAGAATATCCATTTCACGGTCTCTTCTCATGCTTATTTCTGTTCTCCCCCCTCCCCCCCCTTAAAAAAAACATTGTGTGGTTTTATGAAACATCGATGCAAGTGAAACTTTTTTTTCGGATCGTAGGCGTTTAAATGAAAATTTTCAGAAAATTATTCAATTAAGGGTATTAAAATCTCGTTTTTAATCTTAACTTAATAATTGGAAAATGGGAATGATAATGGGAAATCACTAGACGCATGTTAAAAACTGAGAACAATATTTATTTAGTAATTGAAGATTTGAATTATTTTAAATAAAAGTTGAATAATTAAATGTCACAATTATTTTTTTATAATTCATCATATATATTAAATTTCAACTTTCCTATTTTTGTCGTCACGGCTTGTGACGTCATGGCTTGTAGCGTCACGGTCTTTGACGTCACGGCCTGTAACGCGACATGCTGATAGAAGAGCGAAAAAATTTGAGGCCATCAAATAAAAGTTCTACTTAAAAAAAAAAAAATGTTTTTTTTAAATTTTTACTTCTTGAAATAATTTCTTTAAGATATTAGTTAAAATATAGTAAATTTTACTTCAGCCCCTGGAGCAAGTTGCCTCCTACAATTCAGTGATCTCTCATAACTCAATTGTTTTTTTGTTTTTTTTTTTACTCTATTTCATTTTTCAATTCTAAATTTTTTTTTTACCGTAATTATTTTGTGTGCGTTTATAAAAAAAATAAATAAAATTGGTTTTCTTTTCGTTATTTCATTTACGGTTCTCTTTCCTAAACAGAAAGTAAGATTTCAGTTGCCCCCAGGTCAGTTCTAATAAAGACTATTCCTAGTTCAATATTAAAATTTCTTTTTTAAAAAGAGTGTTTGAGGAGAGAGCGAGCAACCCACCCTGTCTGTTTACTCTTCATATCCACCCTTCAAAGGTATTTAATGTTTTCACATTTTATTTAAAAAAAAAAATAAATAAAATAAAATTAGAGACAAATCTTTTTTTCTTTGATAAACATTTTGCAATTAAATAATAAGCTTAATAGGAATAAACATATATATTAAATTAGCAATGAAATTTAAATAAAATTCATATCATAGTTTTTCCATGACCTTTTTTTTTTACAAAATTAATCTTTTATTTATTTATAAATGCAATTTTTTCGATAATAATATTCGATAATAAATTAATGGAATATGTTAAATAAAAAAAAATTCAATTATTCTAAGCCACAAAAAAAAAGATTCATCATGGTAATTGTACGAAAATAATTAAAAATTAATGAATAATTTTTAACTCCCCCTTGGTCCCTCTCTACCAGTAAATATTAATTAAAACAACTACACGTTGATTTCCATACACATTTCATTAAATAAAAGAGAATTATTTATTTATTATCTATTATATTATATTCGGTCACTCATTCTGTGGCCTTCTTTGTCACAGGTGTACAACCTTTGTAATCTTAACTGAATTGAACCTGAAGAAGGCCACAGAATGAGTGTCCGAAACGTTGTAATTTTCAGAAATAAACCAAAGTTAAACCGAAAATCAAATTCTTTTATTAATAATAACAACTGTGAAAACCTAAACTCCAAAAAACCATGCTTTCTTTTTTTAATTCTATATATCTATAAAATTTACTGAATTGCAAAATTGTATTTGGACAAAAATGAATGTGTTTGTTAAAATTTCTTTGTATATACAGACCTGAAGAAGCTGGCTCTAGATCAAAGTTTCCCAACCTTTTGAAGTTCACGGCACCCCAACCGTGCGTTGGGAATAACATTACACACTAGGGGCACCCTTCCTTGATTTAAGTCCCTTCTTGAATTAAGTTTAATAGGCCTATGTAAATTTATTGATAAGTTACTTAAGTCATAACATAATATAGTAAATTTTACTACAGTCACTGAGTACAAATACATCAATAGTTTTGTTAGCTTAAGGATAGGGTAATTCTTTTGGTTTATCTCAATATCTCGCGGCACCCCTTAGCCAATCACGCGTCACCGGGGCACACCGGTTGGGAACCACAGCCCTAGATCTTCGGAACACTAACTGGAGGTTTGGTTAATTCAAGTCTTGGATTTTTGATGAATTTTTTTTTCAGAAATTTATTGAATTTGTTTATTAAAGCTTTTGTGGTTTGAATTATTATTAATAGGGGTTTTTTTTAATTATAGACCACATTTTTATATTAATTATTAGAAACAAATTTTCCCGTCATTTTCACTCTTGCCCATGAAGTTAGTCACAATCATCAAAGCAAGTGTTTACATAAAAAACATGAAGTTACAATAAGTTTTTTTTTTAATTTGATTTTTATAAGAATGCCTGGACCCCAATATGTATAATAATCAATAACGGATATCGTTTAAAGTCTTAAATGGCGTAAGTTGCCGAAAAGACTGTGTGAATGTGAGTGTGAATGAGAAAAAAGTGTGAATGTATTTTAATAAAAAAAATAAAATAAAATAATTTGATTTTTAACATAGATGGTACAAAATATTATTATTAAATCATTTCAAAATTACATACATTTATAAATACATACATGCACATTTATATATAATACAATAATCTTTGTACGTATAAACGTTGTACATTATTTATATTTTTAATAAATAATTAATACAAAAATGTGATCTATAATTAAAAATTCCCCTAATAATATGAATGAATTTTTAGTTGCTCTTTTTATTATTTATTTAGCTAAGAATTGTATCTCAACCCTTGTGAATTTTTTTTTTCTTCAAATTATGAATTTATTTATTCTTTTTAAAACGATAACCGTCTTTAAAAAAAAAAAAGATCCTGTCCAGAATGGGTTCTTGCTTCTTATTCTTTTTTTTTGTTGTTGTTCCCCTTTTCTTCCTTCGGGAATGCCACAATCGGAAATTGGGCGCCTTTCTTGCGAGATGACACGAGTAATCCCTTTAGGCCCAGTTTTTGGATAAAACGACAAAACTGCTATCGCTCAACCAACCCTCTTTCATATTGAATTAAATTCAAAAAACGTGGACGGTCCATATCTACCAGGAAATTCGCCAAGAAGGAAAACAAAACGTCAAACCCTAAGACTTACTGAATGTGTATATAAATAAAAGAAAAAAAAAAACTAGACGCGATGTATCTCACGTTTTTATAAATACATTTTATTTATTTATACAATCAAATACTTTTTATTCTGCAAAGTCTGATGATGAAATGCATTTCAAGGTTTAATAAAATAAATATCTTTTAAATATTCTATTGAATTAATAAACAGAAGTTATAAAGATATTATATTTTGGTGATTTGTATTTCATTTAATAATTATAACTCTTTATTCCATTTCTCAAACTTTTTTTTTTACTAATTAAAAAGATTCGTTCATTTTGACTCGAAATAGAGTGCGAGCTAGCGGGTTGCCAACTAACAGGCGCTTAGTGCACAGCTTCAGAGGTTAGTTGTCCGAGCTGAGCAAAAAAATTGTATAAACTTTATTAATAGCTATGTTTCTATCGATGACTTTCGGAGGCCATTTAACACTTTTGTTCCTGTTTGTAATTAGTACTGGTTCAGCGCCTGGGATCCAGATTCCATCCCCTCACAAAAAAATTCCGAAACTTTTTTTTTTTTTTTTGCAGCCAGGAGATTAAATAAAAAAATCATTTGAATAAGAGACCTCCGAGCAGCAAGTAAAGGATAACATTTTGTACATATCAAAGTTAAAAAGAAATTGTATTTAATTGCAATGAATATTAAAATACCTAAGATCGTGTATAATTGACAATATTTGCCCTGATGAAGGTCGTGATGGGCGACCGAAACGTCGGCAAATAAAAATTAAAGATTTTTTTATTTAATCTCCTGGCTGCAAAGTCCCTGCGAATCCTGAGTAAATCTCCACAGTCAAAAAACATCAATTTATTTTAATTATAGTCTTTTAAATTAATTAAATTATTTATTTAAATAGATAAATAAGACATTGCACGTAAAGTAAGTAGTTTAGAAATTTCTTAATCTCTAATATTATTTTTTCAAAATGGCCAAAATTGTTAAGATATTTCACTAAGCAAATAATTTTTATATTTAGGTATAACGCAGTAAAATCTTAAAAAAATTCGAAAAAAAAATCTGATGTGAATTGGTCGCACAGCACACAACTTACCTTTGGTAATCGAAAGTTTTGTTCTGTGCTTGTCACTCCAGATTTTTTGTGTCGATATATATTTAGTTTCCGCCGATATATTAGAATTCAAGATATAAAATTTATAAAGATGGAAAAATATTTATATTTTGTTAACATGACAGCCATTTCTCTTATCTTTCCTATGAAGTACAGTGAGGGAGAATATCAAGTCCCACCCATGCGTTTTCTACTCCTGATTATTTCATTGTTTTTATAAAAGAAAATGAAAATCTTTATTGCAAATTTTCTAGGTTTGAACCATGAAAAAATATATAAAATTTTTTTAAAAACAATGAAATAATCACAAGTAGAAAACGCATGGGTGGGACTTAATATTGTCCCTCACTGTACAAGAGTAAAGTGTGCTTCAAACAATTTTGAGGGTAAAATGAGTATATACATTTTAAAATACATCTAAAAAATAATTTTAATCGAAATCATTGAAACAAATTTTGCGAAAATCGAAAAAAACACTGAAAAAGTACATCTCTTTGGCCGATTTTGTTCAAAAGCTTATTTTCACGTCTCAGAGGGGTGCCTAACCTAAATAAAATTTCACCCTCTTAGCCTTAAATTGAACACAGACACATCGACAGCCAGACACACAGGATGACCATTTTGCTGGACCCAATCTTTTGGACTCGGGGAATTCAAAACATATATTTCCATTAAAATTTCGACTTCGAATTTTTGACATAAATCCAATACTTTCTATTTTATAGTCTATACACATATAACAGTATATCGGTAAGAGAAAGTGAAAATGAGGCTTCCAATCCAAACTGAAGCGAGCTTTGAGGTTTGAAGGCTATATACTTAATTGATTAGGCCTACATTAAATCCCTCTAATATTTAAACTTCAATAAACAATTCGCACGGGATTCGCTAGTCTATTTTAAAAGCAACTAAATAGTTGGCTCCATTCTTATGATTATAATAAATACTCTTTTATATAAAATTTTTCCTTCAAAGAAAAAAAAAATCTCTACTTTTTAATTTGTTTAATGTATTACTTACTAATTGTCAATTTAAGATTATTTTTTAAAACTGTTTTTTATTAACTCACATCAACAACAACAACAACAAAAAATAAAAAAAAAATATAAACAAGATCAAAGTCGGCCGGCTCCAATTCAATATGCTGGTTCTTTAATTAAATCTAAATGTGATAAAGGGAAAAAAAATCGACTCCCGGTTGGCCACCATTTATTATCCCCCTCCCCCGACCCCGACCCCGGCTGACATCCCCACCTCTATACCGTCAACCGACCCCGATGTCATTAATTTACAAGGTTTTGCTTTCATTAAGCTTACGTATTATAGAGATTAAGTTGATTTTTAAACTTTCAAATAAAGAAAGAGTAGAGAGAATAAATCTGTAACGAAATTGTATCTTACTTGAAAAAAAGAAAAATCTTAGAGAGAGAAAAAATAAAAAGGTTATGAATAAATTGTTACGATTTGATAACGTCGTTTCTTTTATTGTTGTAGAAAATAATTGTTCGTAATAGATGGATGTCTTTTATCAACTTTATTAAATGGATAAATATTGTATAAAATTTTGTCATGAGATAAATAATTCTTGACGATGTTTCGGAAGCTAAACGACAGCCATTTTCAGGATCTATAAAAAATTACAACTATTTCAATTTAATAATTCACTTTAATAAATAAAATATGTTTTTGTTGGGAGCAAATTTTGAGAAAATCGAAAAAACTGAAAAAAAGTGCATCAGTAAAGTACTAGTACTCTTTGGCTGATTTTGTTCAAAAGCTTCGTGTCACGTCCCATGGGGGGTGCCTAACTTAAATATAAAATTTCAACTTCTTAGCTCTTTTCGTTCTTGAGATATTTTGTTCACAGACACACAGACAGACCATGTCGCGAAAACCCACTTTTTTGGATTCAGGGGACCTCTAAAACGTGAAGATCCATCACAAATCTCGACATCGAATTTTGACATGAATCCCAATACTTTCTCTCTATATATATGTTACATATATACATAGGTAAGAGAAAGTAAAAATAGGAGAGAAAAGCAATTGGATTTTTACTGGTATGGCGTATTCGTATAAATAAGCGTTTTAATCAGAGCCAAGATTTACTTCCAATTCTTTCTCAAACATCCGTTTCTAATATTATTAAAAATAATATTAATTGTTACAAGAAGTGGATTTTATAACTTGATAATCATTGATGTGTGAAGAAAAAAAAATAGCAGATGGATAATATTTCATTTATTAAGCCCTGTACACTGACGTTTTAAGACCATCCTCAGAGCTTGCGGGCTGTCAATATATACAAGGACAACAAGAACAACAAGGAAGCTCTGAGGATGGTCCTTGACCAAGATCGAATCGTCAGCATAGGGGGGCCTAATAAATGAAATAATATCTAGCTGATATTCTTTGCTTCAAACATTTTATTAATTAAAAAATTTGTAAAACTTCAACGTAAACTTTAGTGAAAAACTAAAAGTAGAAATTATTCGAAATAACGAGTCACTTTGACATAAGTATTTTTGTATAAATTTGATTATATTATCATCTAATTATAGATAAATAAATGACGCAAAGTTAGTTTCCAAAAAGGATTTTATTTTAGCACAAAAAACTCTGACATAGGGCTGGACGGTAAACCGGTTTACCGGTAAAAACCGGTAAAAATTTTTTACCGAAAACGCGGTAACGAACCTCTAATTCGATAAAAACCGGTTTTTTTTTCGAAAGTCGGTAAAAACCTATTTTTTCGGGCGGTAAAAAATTTTGGTTCGGCGAGAAAAAAAATGTTCCGCGGCGGCAAACCAAATTGTGGTTCCGCGGCGGCAAAAAATTGGCGTCTCTAAAAAAAGGTAAAATATTTTTCCGGCCGGGGAAAAATTTTGGTTCCGCGGGGAAAAAAAAAATGTTTCGGCAAAAAATTGGCTCTCTAAAAAAAAGGTAAAATATTTTTCCGGCCGGGGAAAAATTTTGGTTCCGCAAAAAAAAAAAATGTTCCGCGGCGGCAAACTTTGGTTCCGCGGGCGGTAAAAATTTTTACCGACTTTCGAGAAAAACCGGTTTTTTTTCATTATCGAGGTCGGTAATGAAAATCCATTACCGTCCAGCCCTACTCTGACAGTCTGAGTTTGTGTCATAGCTCTGAAATTGACGTATTAACGTCAAAATGCGCCTTTTGAAACTTAACCTTGTGTAATTTATTTATCTATAATTAAATTTAAGAATGTTTCAACTAGTGCCAACGATGAATTCTTTGGGTTATATTTTTTATGCTCAAGAAAAAACTGAAACCAAAATTTTAAAAATTTTTTGAGGCTAATCGACATAATATAGACAATTTTATAGATTGCAATAAAACGAAAGCAATTCAATGAAAATATTAATTTAAAATAAATTGGAATTCGGTTATTTGTTTCAAATCACCTATGAAGACAAAAATAATATGGCGTTTTTATAAGATTCAAACTTTCTCGTTGAAACATTTTGTAAATTAAAATTAAATATACAAATTAAACACTAGGTTATTTGTTTCAAAGGTTTTATTAATTAAAAAATTAACACTTGATACGTATTTCAATTGAATCGTTTATTTCAGAAACCACCTAAGCGACAAAATTTCAAATTATGTGTTTTTGGTGTTACTGTACAATTTAAAGGTAAAAAATACATCTTTTAGATTATCCCAATAGCATCTTTTAATTTGGTAAAAAAATATTTGAAGGAGACTACACCTATACTTAAGCTGCAAAACAGTTTTTTTTTAGTTTTCCGAAAGTTAAAAAAAGCGCACTTAGGTGGTTTTCTGAAATAAACGATTCAATTAGAATGTAATCACTTCTGATGATGACAAGAAATTGTCGAAATGTTAATTTTTTAATTAATAAAACCTTTGAAACAAATAACCTAGTGTTTAATTTGTATATTTAATTTTAAATGGCGTTTTTAATAAATAATTAATAAATTAATAAATACAATCAAATGATTTTTTTTTTTTTTTTTAGAATTTTTATTTTAGATTAAGTGTTGATTTATAACAAATAACCGAGTTTTTTTTTTTTTTTGTATATAGAATTTTTTTTTGAGATCCTTTGTTTATATTTCTTTTTAAATTCTAAACGTCACAATTTTATAATGGAAAAGAATGCTCCTTATTGTATAGAGAGTGGGATATTTTTCAATACCCAAAAGAATGCATCTATCTATTTTAATTGGTTCTAAATGGATGATGAAGAAGAGCTGTCGGTCTCTCTTCTGTTTGCCTTGAACTTTAAGTGATATTTAAGTCAATCAGATGACACGCAACTTGAATGAATGAATTGAACAACGTCTTCTATGAATAAAAAAAATAAATAAATAATTTTTAAATGATTCATGCATGAAGAAGCAGGGGCGGTATTCCCTCTTTTTATTCTTTCCCGCTAGACTATTTATTTATTTAGGGGGAAAATTTTAAATTAGAAGAACAAAGTACCGATTGAACTCGCATCTTGCAAAAAAGTCGGCTTCCTTCCTTTAAAAAACTTCTTTTAATGAATATATAATAAATAAATAAACAAAGGATCTTATGTATGTATCAAGTCATTCATTCTAATAGAATAATAAATTGTGCGTGTTGATAAATGTTAAAAAAAAAAATTTAAGTGATTGATGATTCAAATTTACAGGAAATTGAGAAAGAAAAATATTTGATAATAATAGTAATAAATACGAATTTTACTTGTTTTGTTTTTAAATATAACGATATACTATATTTAATCACTAGTTTGGTTGCTGGGAGTTATGCAACCCAAATGACCAACGCATTTTTGGCATTAACAGAACCTAGTCAAAAAAATGTGTAAATGGGGACAATCCCATAGGGATTTAACATTGGCTCTAAAGAAGGAAGAGTCAGAAAATGAATTTAAAAAATCTGAAATAGTACAACAGTAAAGTGTGCTTTAAACAATTTTCAGGGAAAAATGAGATTGTACATTTTAAAGAGGATCTAAAAAATAATTGATTTATCAATTTTAATCAAAATAGTTAGAGCGGATTTTGAGAAATTCGAAAAAAAACTGAAAAATCTGGTGTGACTGGCGCACAGCACACAACTTTCTCTTACCCTTCGGTAAGAGAAAGTTGTCACTGTGCTGGTCACACCAGATTTTTTGTGTCGAGATATATTTAGTTTCCCATAGCACCTTAGTTTCAAACTTGCATTTTAAATGTTGATTGCTTGAAATAAACTATGGTTATTTTTCAAAATTTTAATCTCATATTTGGACATTTTATACACAATATAGAATCGTAAATAAATACAAAATTTCATAAGAATTGGAAAAAAAATTTTAAATCCGTAAAAAGTTCCAAAGGGGACCCCCTTTTGAATCGAAATTAACATACAAATCCCTATAGGAAATTAACATTGGCATTGCCAAATGCGAAGATAAGGTAGAAAAATTTAAAACGCGTAGAAAGAGAGAAGATAGTTTTGTGAGAGAGAGATATGTTTTCTCCGAAAAAAAAATGGGCGTTTAAATAATAATTGATTTTTTAATCTAATAAAAAGAAAAAGATTTAAATTCGGTTACCATGGCAACCATTTATTTCTCCTATCTTTCCTATGAAGCACAAGAGTAAAGTGTGCTTCAAACAATTTTGAGGGCAAAACGAGAATATACATTTGAAAGAGCATCTAAAAAATAATTGATTTTTGAATTTTAATCAAAATCGTTAGAGCGAATTTTGAGAAAATCCGAAAAAAACTGAAAAAGTACATCAGTAAAGTACTAGTACTTTTTGGCCGATTTTGATTAAAAGCTTATTTTGTCCGGTCCCGGGGGTGTTTAACTTAAATATAAAATTTCAGCCTCATAGCTCAATTCCTTCATGCTTAAAATTGAACACACACAGACACACCCAGACACACAGACAGACCATGTCGCGAAAACCACTTTTTGGATTCAGGGGACCTCAAAACGTGAAGATCCATCAAAATCTCGACATCGAATTTTTGACATGAAACCAATACTTTCTCTCTATATATATTTACATATATACATAGGTAAGAGAAAGTAAAAAGTACTTCAGTAAAGTACTAGTTCGTAAGTCATAATAGAATCTAAATTTTTTTTAAATAAAATTAAAAAATTTGAATGCCAAAATTCCTTATTATAATTTAGTCGTGACCTATCATAGTTTATAATTGGATTAAGTTAATAATTTAATTACCAAAAATAATAAATGAATGACTTTCGACTTGAGTAGTTTTTCACGTAATATAGAACTGGCAACATTGCATTCATCAACTATCTATTTTAAATCTTAAACGCCTTAAATTTTATTTTATTTAATATATTACAATGTTTAATGCAAATCAGTTTAAACACAATGGACGATTTGCGAGAAAAAATATTGTAAAATTGAAAAAAAAAAAAATGTAAATCTGACATAGAGATAAGACACTTATGCTATGCGACGTTGCCAGGCTGGTCTGACTCTCGAGAATTCATTATTTTTAAATATTAGCGACTGTCATTTTGGAGAATTTTTTGACTTTCTTGTTAAAATATCTTTAAAAGCGGTCGGCAGAAACTTTTGGTTTTATTTTTAACGTATTCCTCGGAAGTGAATTAATAAAAATGTAAGTTTTTTTGTTTTTGTATCATTTGCACAGATGCCTATATAATTCGATATGTGTGAATTTCGTCGTTATTCCCCATAGGCTACATGTTAAATTTCAATTTTTTAAAAAATTAATTACACGATAACCCTGTGTCAGATCTGCTTCAAAATTTTATTTTATACGTATTTGATAGTGATTAATAACATATTAAAAAATCTGGTGTGACTGGCGCACAGCACACAACTTTCTCTTACCTTCGGTAATCGAAAGTTGTGTACTGTGCTTGTCACACCAGATTTTTTGTGTCGACATGTATTTAGTTCCCGGCAGTAGGGAATATTTGAATTCAGATGTAAAATTTATAAGTATGGGAAAATATTTATATTTTGTTACCATGGCAACCATTTCTCCTATCTTTTCTATGGAGTGCAAGAGTAAAGTGGTCTTCAGAAGATTTCAAGGGCAAAACGAGAATATACATTTGAAAGAGCATCTAAAAAATAATTGATTTTTGAATTTTAATCAAAATCGTTAGAGCGAATTTTGAGAAAATCGAAAAAAACTGAAAAAGTACATCAGTAAAGTACTAGTACTCTTTGGCCGATTTTGATTAAAAGCTTATTTTTTCCGGTCCCGGGGGTGTTTAACTTATATATAAAATTTCAGCCTCATAGCTCAATTCCTTCATGCTTAAAAGTGAACACAGACACACCCACCCACACACCCCCTACCCACCCACACACCCACCCACACACCCACCCACCAGACAGACCATGTCGCGAAAACCACTTTTTTGGATTCAGGGGACCTCAAAACGTGAAGATCCATCAAAATCTCGACATCGAATTTTTGACATGAATCCAATACTTTCTCTCTATATATATATTACATATATACATAGGTAAGAGAAAGTAAAAATTAGCTTTTAATCTACTCAAGTGCTTTAATGTCCGAACAACCTTAAAGCAAGAGAAAATAATTATGAGGTTTTGATATTTAATTTAGGTAGGTCTACTGAGAGGCAAAAATAAGTTTTTAAATAAAATCGAAAAAAGAATACTAGTAGTTTACTGATATTTTTTTATTTTCACAAAAAGAAGTCGCTTTTCCTAACGATTTTGATTAAAATTCATAAATTAATTCTTTTTAAGATGCTCTTTATAATATTTTACCCCTCAACACACTTACACACTTTACTTTTTCGTATTTATTTCCGGCTATAGTCAAAGCCATCCAACCCCCTTTTACTTTATCTTACCCTATATATGAAATAGAGAGAAATTATTGCGATTATGTCAAAAATTCGATGTCGAGATTGTTTACAATTATTTTAATAATCTTCAAAATATTGATTGGTAATATTGAGAAAAGTGAAGTGAATGAACGCGAACAGAAAAAAATTTACTAACAAATTAAAAACAATAGATAAAACAAACGGATGGGACCAAAATAGATAAAATCACTTTCAAAGCAAAAAGCACAAAAACAATAAACAAAATAAAATAGCATCAAAAGAAATACAAAGATCCAAAATAAAACTAAATCAAAATAAAAACAAAAACCAAAAGCAAACCACAAGCAATGGAATTGAATACCAATCAATTGGAATAAATAGGGACAGGGTCTAAATGACCTCAGATGTTGATAAAGACCTTAAACAAATTAAAAAAAAGCAATACAAAATGGATCAAAACAAAACAGAATAAAAAATTAACAAAGCTATTTATTTGATTTTAAGCCTACGGGCTTGGTCTAGTTGGTGGCGATGCCCTCCACCTTTCTATACCGAACGCCGCGGGTTCGGGCCCCAGGCAGTCCGATGATTTTATTTAAAGCATTTGGATGTGTTAAGTATGAATGAGAAAAAAGTGTGGGTGTTTTTTTTTTATAAAAAAAGTAATTTTAATAAATTTAGTGGAAGTGGGGACAAGGGGGCGGTTAGCACGCTAACCTCTACGCCATGCCCCGAGGGCGAAAAAAAAAATATATTAGAATTCAAGATATAAAATTCATAAACAGAAAAATATTTATATTTTGTTACCATGGCAACCATTTCTCCTATCTTTCCCTATGAAGTACAAGAGTAAAGCATGCTTCAAACAATTTTGAGAGCAAAATGAGAATATACATTAGAAAGAGCATCTAAAAAATAATTGATTTATGAATTTTAATCAAAATCGTTAGAGCGAATTTTGAGAAAATCGAAAAAAACTGAAAAAGTACATCAGTAAAGTACTAGTACTCTTTGGCCGATTTTGATTAAAAGCTTATTTTCACGGTCCCGGGGGGTGTTTAACTTAAATATAACATTTCAGCCTCATAGCTCAATTCCTTCATGCTTAAAATTGAACCCAGACACACACACACACACACGAGACAGACCATGTCGCGAAAACCACTTTTTTGGATTCAGGGGACCTCAAAACGTGTATATCCATCAAAATCTCGACATCGAATTTTCGACATGAATCCAATACTTTCTCTCTCTATATGTATTACATATATACATAGGTAAGAGAAAGTAAAAACAAATCAAGAGGTCTAAACAAAGCGAACTAGCTCAAGATTAGTGGACACCTATAGATAAACACAACAACAACAACAACAACCAATCTTTAACATAGACTTAAAATGAAAGCTATTCTCGTTTCACGACAAGAAGCCGCAGGCTAAAAAAATCCTGTTTGCATAACTCACCCTCTTCTCCCCAAGCCAGGCAAAAATTACCTTTGCTGCCACTCTTGCTGAAGTTCTCAAATTCTAAAAAAAAAAAAAATTAAAAATTAAAAACAGATATTAAATTTATGAATTTGTATGTTTATGTGATTATGCTCAGTAGAAGCCTAAAATATTCACCTTCAGGAGGAGTTGAAGGTCATTCGACGGATTCCCTTTTCAATTCAGCTTATTCCAGTTGCAGTGGTCAAATCTGCAAAAAGGATATCTTTAAGAATCTGTCTCACTTATCAAAAGGTAACAATGATGCCAAGATCAACATACCTGTTTCTCAAGTTGATTTTTCTTTAAAGGGCCTCCACATCTCCCCTTACAGCCCTCCCTATCCTCCAAAAGAGTTCTTGGGCAAATCATGATGTTTATGGCTGATCGTAGAGTTTGATTGATGCAAGATGATTTTTAAAGATTCATTAAGATATTGAGGATCAATGATAAATTTGCCCAATTCTTATCAGAACGAAGCAATAGGTAGAGTCTATTCACAGAATTCAAATATTCATTTTTATTTCTAAACAAGTTCATTGATGTTGATATTTGAATATCATTTTTCTTAATTATTTCACTTTATTAGAGGGAATAATATGGCGACATGATATAGTGAAAATTGAGCGAATATTTTCTTATTTTGTTTGTTTATTCTTTTTGATGTGTCACCTAAAAAAAAAATAAATTTAAAAATTAATATCAAGAAATTAGCGTGATTAAAAAAAAAAATTAATAGGCCTACTTAAGATTTGATATTTTATTTTATTTATCAAAATAAAAATATATTTATTTATTTGAGTTGACGTTTTAGATCCAATTTATCAAAGTCACTGTTTTCTTGTTATGCTTTTCTATTTATTTTAACTTGAAATTTTCATGCCACCACGGCATTAAGAATGATGAGAAATAATATTTCTAAATTTTTATAATGATGCCCTTGACTAAAAAAAAAGAAAATAATATTTTTCTTATATCTTTGAGTAATTATTTTGAATGGATTTAATTAAATATTTACGTACTGAAGAATTCAATTGGTTGCATTCGAAGAACGCCGAAGTGCAGCCCCCACTCCCAACCACCCATCTGAAACAAAGGAGAAAATTATAAATATTAAATAAATATTATTATTATTATTAAATGTGGAATTTGAAAAAAATATTGAGAGAATTGAAAAATGAAATATATAATATATAACGAATTCTTTCTGTTAAACAATTAGATTAATGATATAAAAAGAGGATGCAGCCAATAATAAAAAGCATCTATTTTGTTAACACTCTTTATTTCGGAACGTTTCGGCTATGATCAACAAAGCCATCTTCAGCCCTCCAAGCTAGCTACTATTATGACGATTTATTAACAAAACAATTATTTAAGAGGGCTGAAGATGGCTTTGTTGATCATAGCCGAAACGTTCCGAAATAAAGAGTGTTAACAAAATAGATGCTTTTTATTATTGGCTGCATCCTCTTTTTATATCATTGAAATATATAATAATTGGTTAGTAGTATTGTCAATGATGTTTCATTATAATCAGCTGTTTTTTTTTTCAAATTCCTTTTATATATATTAAAAATGAGTTACCTTGAAGAAGTACTCGCAGAAACCCAAGTCTTCTGTCTTCAAAATCTAACCTACACCCAATCCCCTCTGTGGCTCAGTTGGCCACCTAACTCTTCAGTGGAGAGCCTCTTCTTTCTTGAGACGATCGCGAAACACGAACACTCCCGATAGACAGGTAAGTCTATATTTCAAAAAAGTTATCGATAACGGAACGGTGAAACGCGCCCACACCCAAGTAAAGTTGAAGAAGAAATGAAAATAGAAAAAACGGTGTTAGGATGCGAATCCCGGTAAGTACAAGACCGGAGTCAAGGACCTGAATGCCTCAGTAAGAGTATGGTGAGGGTCGGAATGTATAAAAAAGCTAAACAACACCTATCCTATCCAGAGCGCACCACTCCGCCTCTAACCTACCCTCTACTAAAACATTCAGGCCAAGAATCCAGTGGACGACCGGTTTTCGATTGAAAGATTTAGATAATCTTTCTTGCAAAAAACGCGTTAATAGAGAATCCTCTTTTTTCTCCTGAACATCAGTCAATTAGGGAATAGACATTCTTTTCTGGAAGTCCCTATCCTAATCACCTAACGTTGCAGTGCCCCAATCACTGCCGTCCTATTTGGGAACAATGGGGAAGAAATAACAACACCTATGCCAGTATAAGAACATCATTCCCCAATCGAACAACATTCAGTTGATACTCAGAGGATCCTGAGGCCTAGACCCCCCCCCAAACCCCCCCCCCCCCCCAAAAAAAAAGAAAGCGTGAGCGCAGAAATGTTTTATCTCCCCCTAGTTTCTATATAATGTAGTATATCTAACTTAAAGGATTATGTGTATTTAACATTTAAATTAAGCTGAAAAAGAAAAAAGATAGAAAGAGATGAAGAGATACCCCAATACACATATCCTTCCCTATGACTGATAAACCTAAAAGCTAAACACTTTGTTTTGTCTCATGAAGATGATGTCCCACGGTGGATGTTTTCATTTGCATTCGTAATAGAATACAAATTTTACAAGACCCTACTTACATACACATCCATTGTTATCCCACGATGTCTTCAATCGATGAATTGGGGCTCTGAAAAAAATGGTTAAATTAGGGATCCTGGAATGGAGAAAAAAAATATTAATACATCCTATTTTTATTTTTTAATCTATCTAAAATAAGTTATTGAAGTCGAATCAAAAGAAAAAGAAATTTTGAAAAAACCTAAATATATCTAGCTCTGCGCCCCGCTAATAGAAATATACAAGCCTTAGTTGTACTGCAGGTACTGGAAGCGCAGTTTGAGCCCTGAAGACAGGAGCAGCTAGCAGGTTCATGAGACGTGAAGGCTTGTGATGACTCTTCTTACACTGTTTGCCATCTGAAAAATAAAAAAAATAATATAATAAATAAATTTATTCTATTTAAGCACTAGCGGTCCCAGGGGGGGGGGGGGCCAGAGGGGCCCGGGCCCCCCCCCTTTGGACAGACAAAAATTCAAAAGTTTTATTTAATATTTTAAAACTAAACAAAAAAATTATAAATTTTTCACGTCTCAGGGTATCTAAAAACGCAAAT
>JAKCPI010012009.1:0-21685 GCA_023213315.1 Euborellia annulipes | reverse complement strand
TTATTTCCAAGAAAAATGGGCTATCCAACAGGAGTAAACTCCCAATTAGTGGATAGCACTACAAATATATATTTTAATTAATAATAAGAGTGTTAAGAAATATACCAAATTGAGTCTCATTGCTCATACAAAAAAATAAAAAGAAAAAATATATACATAAAGTTTAAATGTACCAAAAATGGAAAATACAAAATAGTTCACAATAATAATATTGAAGCCATAATTAATTTATATAATTATATAAATATACCGATACATTATTGAGATGTTTAAAACCTCAAGAGAAAAGAACCTCTCTTCAATCCCCTCTTACAAACATCCAATGAGCAACAGAAAATGTCCGGAAGATCTTGGAAGAGATAACTCATTATATACTATACATATACGATTTAGAGGGGAAAATACGATGCACTTCGTTTTACACTGCCCATAAGGTAAAAAGCTCATTATTTCTTGTTGTTCTGCCTGGCACCCGAAAACCCAACCGTTCTAGCGTTGCAGGGGCATCTATGTGATTATTTAATATTTTATATAGATAGACAATATCAAAATAAGTTCTCCGTTTTTCAAGAGAAGGAAGAGTCAAAGGAAAATTTGGAAATTTATTATTTATAAAATATAAAACCTTCTCTGAATTGTCTCGATTCTATTTATATAAACTTGATAATGAGGTGACCAACATACAGATGCAAATTCCAGGCGAGAACGAACAAGAGAACAATATAAGTTAATAAAAGTAGATACGGGAGGAAAAACGATGACTGATTCTTAAAATAAAACCCAGCATTTTAAATGCTTTTTTTACAATTATGTCTATATGGACATCAAAGATGAGCTTTGTATCCAACATCACTCCAAGATCCTTAACAGTATTTACTCTGGCGAGTTCGTGATTATTAATACTATATTTAAAAACGATAATATTTCTATTTCTTGTAAATGTAATTTGAGTACATTTATTGATATTCAAAAATAGACCATTATCGTTTGCATAATTACTAAATCTATTTATATCATTTTGAAGTAGATAACAATCATTTTTATTTTTTATAGTTGAATAGATCTTTAAATCATCAGCATACATTAAGATTTTTGCTGCATGAAAACACTGAGTTATATCGTTGATAAATATAATGAATAGTAAAGGACCAAGGTGCGAACCCTGTGGAACGCCTGAAATCACCGGGAGAGATCTAGAGCGAAAGCCATTTACTAAGACACATTGCGATCTATTAGATAGGTACGACTCAAACCATCCAAGCAAGGATCCATGAATTCCCATTAAATTTAATTTATTTATCAATAATTTATGATTAATTTTATCAAAGGCTTTACTAAAATCTGTATAGATTGAGTCAACCTGATATCGATCCTCCATCGATTTCCATATATCATCCGTATACTGCACAAGATTCGACTCAGCAGATCTCCCGGGAACAAAACCATGTTGCTCAATAGATAAAACATTCTTAATAGAATTGAAAAGAGTTTTATAAACGATTTTTTCCAATATTTTTTCAAAAACACATAATTTTGAGATAGGTCTATAATTTTCAACAATATTCTTTTGACCATTTTTGTGAATTGGAATCACTAAAGCCCTCTTCCATTGTGAGGGGCACAAACCATCAGACAAGGATTTATTATAAATTAAAGAAAGCGGATATGAAAGAGATGAAACACATCTTTTAACAAAAATACTCGGCAATCCATCATCACCAGCACCAACATTGTCTTTCATATTCATAATTATTTTACTCACTTCTGACTCAGATGTAGAAATACTAGCTAAACTAATGTTATTGTAATTTTGACAAGTTTGGTTATCAAGTTTAATAAAATTAGAAGAGTAGTACACAGAATGAAAATAATCAGCAAACATATTAGAGATGTCATCTCCGCTAGTGGAAGTGACACCGTTGTATTGTAAACAAGAGGGTATACTGTTCTTCTTGAAAGAAGATACATAACTCCAAAATTTTTTTATATTATGGGGAATTAATTGTTCAATTTGCTTAATATACTGATAGTAACATTGTTGAGTCAGGATTTTAACTTGTTTTCTAAGAGTTGAAAATTCTTTATAGTAAGTAACATTTTTAGATTTTATATACAATAAATGGGCTCTGGACTTTTTTTTTAATTAACTTTATTAATTCATAAGAGTACCAATTGGGATATGATCTCTTATTAATTTTATAATGAGGTACATAAAGATTTATATGGGATTTAATAATTTCATAAAACTTGTCAACCATTTGAATAACACTTAAATTATTAAAACATTTGTCCCAGGGAATCAATAAAAATTTATCATTCAAGGAAGAATAATCAGCTCGATTAAAATTATAAAAAAATTGGGCATTATTATTCAAAACTCTGTTCAAACTACATTCCACATAGATTATCAGGGGGGGATGGTGCAGATCAATATTAGTAAGTGGACAAGTAGTACTTTTTACTTGGGTCTTTTCAATATTTGTTAAAACTAAATCAAGAATCCTGTGATTAATATTAAGTTCTCCATTAAATTGCTTTAAATTAGAATAGGCCATAGTATCAACAAAATTAGATGAAATAGCGTTATAAGTGTTATTAGGAAAAAACCATGTATTATTTCCAAATCGTTCCCATTTTAAATAAGGTAAATTAAAGTCGCCACAAATCAAAATCTTATCATTAGATAAAACATCACAAAGAGAAGCTAAGTTATCAATAAATAAATTTAAAGCAGCACAATCTTGAGGAGGAATATAAACACAGCAGATATGTAGCTTAAATGAATTATTTGAACTTATTGTGATCCAAAGGTCCTCCGCAAGAGTGGACCATTCAGATCTTTCCACGAATCTTATATGTTCTTTAATGCCTATCATTACTCCCCCTCCATCCAGCTTCCCCGATATCTGCAAATCCCTATCTCGTCTAACCATGGCATAATCATCAGAAAGAATTTCTTGATTTGATATATTTGAATTAAGATTAGTCTCAGTTAAACATATAATATCAAAGTCACAATTAAAAGAATTCAATCGAATATTATGGGTTTTGGATCTAAGGCCGCGAACATTCTGATAATATACTGACAATGTCATTTTAAATAAATAGAGAGAGGTTCATTATAAAGGCAAAATATAAAAAAAGGAGTTACATAAAAATAATAGATCCTTAAATAAGTGACCAAATACAAATTAAAATTTAAAGAGCCAAAATATAAACATTGGAAAAGTGAGATAGAGTTGTTATCATTTTTTATAAAATGAATAAATTTTTCATTAATATAGAGATTCGATAAAGAGAGAGAGATATAAATATTATTCGGCGTTAATCCGGCTTCAAGAAAAATAAAAATTAAAAATATAGTTATTTTTAGAGAAAAAAGAAAAAGTTTAAAAAACACTCTATTATTAACTGAATTAAGTTAACAAAACTCCCTGTTACTTCATTTCTAAACTGTTTGTTAAGAAAGTTATTATCATAAAAAAATTTAAAAAATTTGAATGCATATTGAAAAGGTGGACAACGTTAAACAATCTTACGAATTTCATCCTCGGAAGAGACACGAAATATCAAACTCGTATCATTTTTTCTTGCCAATATTCGTCCGTCCCTCACCCAAAGATACTTAAAGTCAGATGCATTTTTCTTTGCAGCACGAGCAAGGGCAAATAACTTTCGATTATTTGGAGTAAGCGCCTCGTTGATAAAGATCAGTTGATTATTAATCTTAAAATCCCTCCGGACTCTTCTTTCCTTTATCACCTGGTCCCTATCACCCTTGCGCACGAAATCCACCAGAATACATCGATCCCTCCTCTGTTTGGACCCATAACGGTATGCCTTATTAATATGTTCGGGTTTTATATCCGTTCCCAACTTATGCATGACGTCACCAATAACAGTAAGCAAATTCTCACCCTGCGTTTCAGGAACACCCCTTATCTCTAGAGATTTTTCTAAAGATGACTGTTCCAAATCATCGATTCGATGGCGGAGAGAAATATTTTCTTGCTCCAGTTTCCTCTTAGACTCCTGGAGAACTTTTATATCCTCAAGTGCACTTTTAATTTAAAGTCGAGGTCGGTAAAGCGAAGAGAATGTGAGTCTAATTTATTATGAGCACATTGCAGGGAAAGAATTATAGTTTCTAATGATTTAGCAATACTCATTAGATTGGGTTCCACAGTTAGGTCCTCCAAGGAGGCATCAGCATCCCCGAAATCAGGTTTTGGCTGAGAGGAGCTATTAGATGCCAGAGTATTACTGACACAATTATCACATTCCCAAATGCCTTTTAATTTGTCAATATCTTCTAAGGTCATTTGAACACAGATGAGATGAAACAATTGCTTGCACATCCTGCAATCAATTGAGATCGGAGAATTGGTGGAACGAGTTATACTCTCACCACACTTTGCACAGTTGGTGGGCATTTTATTTGAATTAATATGAATAAAAAATAAAATAAAAAACAATTTAATTTTCTTTTTCCTTTCTGAAGTTAAGGAAATTCAAAGAAATGATTAGATAAGTCAAATAAAAAAGTTTCAAACTCACAAAAAGTCCAATGAAAAACACAAAAACACAGATAATGGATCAACTATTAACACTATAGGTGAAACCAAATATTCAACAGATAGAGTAGATAATCAGCTTCAATATGATATAACTCAATAGAATTAATTCGAAAAAAAAAACCATAAAAAAAATTATTAAACACGGAGCAGAAAAATAATCAACTGAGCAGTAAGAGACCAATTTCTAGAATGAATGAGGTTTGTATCATTCTATGGAAACAAAATGAATTGAATTGCTATATTAAATGGCAAAAGACAACTTTCTCTCTACCTTCGGTAATCGAAAGTTGTGTTCTGTGCTTGTCACACCAGATTTTTCGTGACGAGATATATTTAGTTTCTGCCGAAATATTAAAATTCAAGATGTAAAATTTATAAGTATGGGAAAATATTTCTTATTTCTTATTATAGAATAGAATAGAAATATTTATTTGCTCTGAGGCAATTTGCCTCATAGAGCATAAAAAAAAAGGTACACATAATAAAGAACTAAGTATTTTCAATCTATCTCTCTCCACCGTCCATCATGCATCTACCATCCGCTCCTGTCTCTTTATTAGGTACTCTTGGTACCTTTTTCTAAAAACTCCCAACGAGCGTGCCGATCTGATGTCATTCGGGATACCATTCCATAACCTTATCGATGTTACCAAGAATGAGCGGTCATAAGTCGTCGTCCTATGGACAGGCATACGCAGGTCCAGAGGACACGCCCTAGGAACTACTCGCCCGATCTCAACTCTAAAAGCGTAATTCTCGAACAGGTATTTTGGCTCTTTATTGTTCAACAGCCCAAACACATAACACCCCATCATAAGTTCCCGCCTTTCTTTCAATTTAAGCCATTTAAGCTTATTATAATAGGGGGGTTATATGCTGGTCAATAGGGAGATCGAATATGAACCTAATACATGCATTCAAAACCCTCTCGAGCACCGTGCTCTGCTCACCCGACATGCCGTGATACACCAGGGCAACAATAATCGAAATGAGGCAGAATCAAGGAATTTACCAAGAGTTTTCTAAGGCCATATGGAAGGATATCCTTGTTTCTTTTAAGCTGAAAGAGACTAGAATAGACTTTTCTTGATATATTAAGAACATGTTCCTTCCAGCTTAAAGTACTATCGAGAGTAACGCCTAAATTTTTGGCCGAATTTGAATAATTAATCTTTACGTCATTTATTAAAATAGGTGGAATATGTAGTAATTTATTTATATAGGCGTTACTCCCAAGGACCATAGCCTTAGTTTTCCCTATATTCAATTTCAAGTTTCTGCCCTCGATCCAATTGACGATTCTACCTATGTCTTCATTAAGTCTACCGACCGCAGGTCCAAGATCATCGTAAGAGCAAGAGATGTAAATTTGCAGGTCATCGGCAAACAAGTGATAATTAGAATGACAAAGGTGTTGACTTAAATCGTTAATATAAATTGAAAACAAAAGAGGTCCCAGCACTGAACCCTGTGGAACGCCCGAGACAATCGGAAGGAATCCGGAGCTGTGACCATTGTTGTCAATTACCTTCTGTTTCCGACCTGTTAAATACGATATGAACCAGTCGATCACAGACCTAGATAAATTTAATCCCATCAAAGAATCAATCAAAAGGGAGTGGTCAACCAGATCAAAAGCCTTGCTGAGATCGAACATTACAAGAATCGTCAACTGTTTCCGATCAATGGCCAATCTTACATCATCCGTCACTCTTATAAGGGCTGATTGGGTGCTGTGAAATCGCCTGAAACCAGATTGATTTGGATCCAGAACCCCCAAACCTTCCAGGTACTGAGACAAATAATAATGAACTAGTTTTTCTAGGAATTTTGACAGAGTACAAAGAAGGGATATGGGCCTGAAGTCCCCGCATTCACCAGGATTTTTGATCTTAGGGAGAGGCTTGACAATTGATTGTTTCCACAAATAGGGGAAATAAGATTCCCGTAAAGATCTATCAAAAATATGCACTAACACTGGTAATATGCAGGGAACAGATAACTTGATTAATTTAAGGGATATGTCATCAACGCCCCGGGCCTCAGAACCAGGCCTATTTATGAGGGAAAGGACTAATGCTGGCTCCACAGTGGGGAAATAAAACCTATACGGACTGAAGGAATATCCTTCACGATAAGGGTCCTTTACCCTAGAAATGGGAAGTCCCCGTGAGACAAAAAATTCGTTGAGTAGATCGACATCAATTTTTAAGGGTTGTGTGGTGGGACTTTTTGTCAGACCCTAACTTGGATATTTCGCGCCATAAGGTAGAGATATTTTTTTTTACCATCTTCATTCCCAAATAGCCGATTGAAATAGAGCATTTTGCTATCTTTGCTATTCTTATTATACAGGGTGTCTATAAAAGAACTCCGGGGTTTTGAGGCAAAATCTTTTAATAAAGTAAAAAACGTACATACATGTTTTATACATGAATGGAAAGGCTACATTTTCAAGTTTTTTTAACAATTTAATAAAGTTCAATGTGAGCCCCGTGAGTGGCACGGCACACATCGTAACGGTATTCTACCTCTTCCCATGTCCTGGTCAGCATGCGGATCCAGAGGTGTTTCTCGGGGGGGAGGGGGGGGGGGGGTGATCTGGTGTGACTCGTCGCACAGCACACTATTTTTTCTCAATTTCGGTAATTTAAAGACGCATTCTGTACTTGTTTGCTAGAATATAAATACAAATCAAATTTTCAGTATTAATTTTTCAAATTTTACATTAAAAATAATTTTTTTTTTTTCAAATCTCGGGGGAGGGGGTAATTACCCCCTTTACCTCCCCCTTGTATCCCCTCTTGTCAGCATGTCTGGGGTGACGGACGCCACGCAATTGACTATTCGTTCTCTGAGATGGCGAACATTACGAATTACGCTTTGCAGCCCTGCCAACTGTTGATAAAAACATTTCCAATTGGTATGAGTAAAACTTTTTTGAGTTACTTGTTTCAGAGAAATAAACTAAATTTTGCTATCTTTTATAGTTTAAAAAATATGAATTTTTAAAACCCCGGAGTTCTTTTATAGACACCCTGTACTTTATAAGGTATAAAATCAGAGTACAAGATAAAAAACAAGCAACATATACTGTACTGTGAGTGTTTTGAAGAGAAATGCTCACAGTTAAAAATTTTCCATCTTTTCGCATCTGATACAGAACAATTCACATCTTATCTTCTATTGGCCGTGTTTATCTTGCTTGTATGATTGAAGACTGTAAAAACACTCCTCGTCTGCGCTGTCTTCGTTGCCTATGGATATCTGATATTAGGGACCCGAAACTATCCGAACCTAATATCGAAACAGCTAGCTAAAAAAACAAGTGTATATTAAAATTAACGTTCTTCTCCAACCACTATAGCAGTTTGAACATATCACTTTTAGTAGTTGTAGAATAGCTCCTCCAAAATATTCATAAATTCAAAAACCAAACAAATATTTTTCACAACTTGTACTGACAACAGAACGTCGCTAAATGATAGAGGAACCCAGAGGTACAAGTTAGAATTTTTTCGGCTTCGTTGCAGCATCCAGGAGAGCCAGAAGCTTGGTATCCGATATTGGGCGCCTATCCGATAACACTGTGCTACAAGAAAAAAAGCCCCGAGAAAATTCCTTCAGATTCTTAAGTAAAATGATCTCCTGAATCCAAATATGACCTTCGTTTTCCCCCAGCACGTACCGTTTTCGGGGGTAGCCCCCTACTTATTTCCACCCCTTTTCGTTAATTATACGGCCACGAAAAAATTTGGACGGATGAAAAGGAATATTTTAGCCTTAACATTTCTTCAGAAGGTCTAAAGAAGTGAAAAGTTAAAAAACATTAACATTTGGATCCAAGGGGAGGATTTTGTCCCTTAAAATGCAAAAAAATCATTAAAAATGATCGATTTTTCTGATTTTTCCCAATTTCTTCACTGATATTCACAAGGCGGACAGACCCACCTCACCCTTCCTTAAACATCCCTCAACTAAAAAAAAATATATAGGACAAAGCGGGTGGGGTGTGGGCGATTCCGAAGCCCTTGCAAGAAGAATTATTTTCAATTATTGACAAGAAATAATTTCTACCCCTTTAGATAAAATATGGAAATATTGAAGGACATAGAAGAATCCGTATATTTAAGTTTAAATTTGTAAAAATCAGCCCAAAAAAATGAAAGTTAGCCGCATATTTGCCAATTTTACCAACTGACCTGTGAATCTTCCATCTTCTTGCAAGGGCTTCGGAATCACCCACACCCCACCCGCTTTGTCCTATATATTTTTTTTTAGTTGAGGGATGTTTAAGGAAGGGTGAGGTGGGTCTGTCAGCTGGAATATGTAGAAAATCAGTGAAAAAATTGGGAAAATCAAATGATCATTTTTAATGATTTTTTTGCATTTTAAGGGACAAAATCCTCCCCCACATCCCCCCCTTGGATCCAAATGTTAATGTTTTTTAACTTTTCACTTCTCTAGACCTTCTGAAGAAATGTTAAGGCTAAAATATTCCTTTTCATCCCTCCAAATTTTTTTCGTGGCCCTATAATTAACGAAAAGAGGTGGAAATAAGTAGGGGGCTACCCCCGAAAACGGTACGTGCTGGGGGAAAACGAAGGTTATATTTGGATTCAGGAGGTCATTTTACTTAAGAATCTGAAGGAATTTTCTCGGGGCCAGAAAAAAAAGTTTCATTTTGTAGCACAGTGTAATCGGCTACTTTCCCTTATTAACTAAAGGTCTAGAGAGGGTAACAATAATGTTACTTTATATATCGAAGACACTTTTCTATATACGAAAATAGAATTGTTAAAAGAACTCGAGCTGAGAGTGCCGAATGGGAGTTGGTTTAAATTCCTGATATAAAATCTATATTTTATAGCATTTCCATAAAGTTTATACCTACATTGCGTTTTCTCTTTCCATTTTAGGTTTAAAGGAATTTCATGTTTTAAAAATTGAAATCTCGTTTGTTTCACTTCTTTGACATAGAGATAAATATAAAAAAATATTTTCTTCTTAAGGAATATCGTAAATTTGAATTTTGCCGTTTTCTTGAGGGAAAAGAAAAGAGTACAGTGTTGGCCACAAGAGCCTGATGTGATCGAGATTGGAGCATTGTGCTTAGGCAATTAAAATGCTTAGCAGGAAGTGTTGTCTTAAAAGCATACATTTATTGGAAAGATTTTGCGTAGTTATCAGGTGCCCTCGAGGTTAGTGGCCCTGCAGAGTAGGGCCATAACTCAGAGGCTTTTAGCAGACAGATCACTAACGATAATTAAGCTTATCGCCATCATCAATTTGATTGACTACAGGGGGGCATTAAGACACAATTTGAAACAAAAACCTAAGTATCCCTTTTTTTAAATTTATCTAAGACCTCTAGGTCATTTCCCATAAATAAAAGGCAAGACCGACTCGTATCGTCGATATGTGAGAAATAAAAAAGTTATTTTTTATTTTATCTGTAGGTTAGGTTGAAGTGGACGTTACCAGAGAGGGAACACACTTAGGCCAATTAGGCGCTTTGTGACACCCCGGTGGGGCTATCCCCCTTTCCTACTCCTAAGAGGAAACTTCGGACTCCGTAATCCTCAGCTTAGCCGGCTTAGCCATTGCCTCCTCGATTTTATCTGTAACTTTCCTATATAAGCAGGATAAATATCTGATATGCAATTATTGCTTTGAAAACTTTAATAAAAATCTGGTGTGACTAGTCGTACTCCTATCTTAACCTATAAAGTACAAGAGTAAAGTGTGCTTCAAGCAGCCAGTCACTTTATCTGAGCAAATATTTCCAACACCGTTCGCCAATTCCAAATCAAGATAGATATTCCTGCATATGCATTTAAATATTAAATCTAAATAAAAATATTTATTTTATAATTTGTGTAGTTATTTATGTTTATTTAACCATATTTAATTTATTTTAATATTTAATTTTTTACAAAGTAATGAAATATAGATATAATAAAGCAAATTTGGATATTAAAATCCATATCGCATCAATAATTTAAGGGCAAAGGTTGCGAAACAAATGGTTTGCTAGTGGCGAACGCCACTTATGGTCGCCATAGATGGCGTCGGAATGGTGTGGTTTCGGCGCCATTCGCCACACCTCCGCCACGCCATGTCAGTGTATATTGGGCTATAGGTTAACATAGAAGTGGCAGAAGCCAGATCCACGCCACGCCATACGCCACTTGTGTGTGAATTGGGCCTTAAAGAGCAAAAAGTAGCTCTTCAAGTCTTATGATTGAACCAGGATATAATATCTCTGATCTTAAGCACAGAAGCCATATAATTTTGTTTGAAGCAAATAAATTTTATTATTGACAAATTCATGGTTCAATCACGTGTGCATTTCGGATTATGTGTATAATTTCAAATAACTGAAGAAGGTCAAATAAATTCAGGCCGAAACGTCTTATTCTGGGTGTTTTATTAAACCTCGAGAATTCCAATTTGGCTGATTTCTCCATCCTTTATTAGAATCATATCACAGCCACAACTTTAAACAATAATTAAAATATCTTCTAGCCGGCGCGGTAACTTTAGGAATTAATGACTCAAAAAGTTATAGGAATTTCGAGACCCGACTATTTTTCCTGGACTCTCCATAACGTCCTCTATAGGCCTGCAAAATTACGTTTCAAAATTCCAACGGGAAGTTGGTCAAACAGAGCGTGATAGACGGAAACTCCGCTATTGTATACTCGTATATAGATATTGATTCCCTTGTTCATCTTAAAAAAAATTATAATAGATTTGTTAAAATAATATTTATTCATTTATTTAGAGAGCCAAGCCCGCCGAAGGCGAAAAAGAGAAAAGTTTTTCTAAGGAAAATGCATTCATAAATCTTTTTTTTTTCTTTTTCTTTTATCTAGTAAAATTAAACAATAAAAAGGGAAATGAAATAAAGGCAGATAAAAAAAAAAAAAAATATGAAGTAGGTTAATAATTTCACGATATCTGATGTTGGTGTTGCCAGGCAACGGGTACATCGAAGGCACCGAGCTCGATGGCTTCCTCAGGGAGTTCGTGTCGAGCGCCAACGCCACCGATATCAGCCCTGAGGTAACTCTATTACTTTTATTTATTTATTCATTTAACTGGGTGCCAATTTTTTATCCAAGGCGGGTAGATGTATAAAGGGAAGGGTTGCTGCTCCTACCAAAAAATGTAATGTTATTGATTGTGAAGTCTAAAATCCGAAAATGTGTTATTTAGGGGGTAAAATTTATAATTAAATATGAAAGAAGACACTGACAAGGGGACGGCCAAGTGAGTATATCACGGATTCGTTTGAAAAAAATTGAGGTGATACTTTGAGCCAAAAAAATGTTCACGTGTTTCGGCGTTTTACTCCATAGAGCCCCGATTGGCCAAAAAAAAATAAATAAATACCGAAACAACTTTCGCGCTTTCAAGTAGTTTCTGTTTGAAACATTACGTAACAGTCAGCTGTGGCTAGGCTGGTAGCGTAGCCAACTGGTAAGTATGAGGGTCCCGGGTTCGAACGACGGAGTATGTAATTTTTTTTTTTAATCTTTTTATGTTATTGTAACAAACCATATATTTAAAAAACTGTTTCATATTATTTTTTTTTTTAGTAATTAAATTTTAAAATTTTGTTAAAATTGTTTTTTGAGTTTATTTATTACCTTAAAATTAAAATTTAATTTAAATACATGAAGAAAATATCATTTATTACAGTATTTAAATATATGAAAAAATAAAGAAAGGCATAAAATAATCCATTAATTAAATAAATACATGAAATTAATAAAAAATTTATTTGCTTATATTTGATTAAAAAAAAATTATGTACAGTCAAGCGAATATAGATAACTTACTTTTTTAATTTACTTGTACACTTACCCCACACGAAGTAGGGTGATATATATAAGTCATAAAAACATGCAAAACAAATAAATAGGCGACAATTAGCGCAGTTTATAAAGGATATTTTAAACAATTTTAAAATTTAATTACTAAAAAAAAATAATAAAATATGAAAAAAAATAATATGAAACAGTTTTAAATATATGGTTTGTTACAATAACATAAAAAAGATTAAAAAAAAAAAAAAAATTACATACTCCGTGATCGAACCCGTGACCTCATACTTACCAGTCGGCTACGCTACCAGCCTAGCCACAGCTGACTGTTACGTAATGTTTCAAATAGAAACTACTTGAAAGCGCGAAAGTTGTTTCGGTATTTATTTATTTTTTTTTGGTCAATCGGGGCTCCTATGGAGTAAAACGCCGAAACACGTGAACATTTTTTTTGGCTCAAAGTATCACCTCAATTTTTTTCAAACGAATCCGTGATATACTCACTTGGCCGTCCCCTGTGAGATAGAGAAATATTTATATCTTGTTACCATGATAACCATCAAATTTTACCTCTCTATATCTCCCGGTTCGTTCACTTTAGCGTGATTAAGTAGTAAACCATTTTTGTTTGTAATTTAATTTCATTTATTTTCGCATAGATGAATTTTTGCGGAAAACTGCATTGTTTTCGAGATATTTGCAAAAAACTATCTTCCCCGCAACTTTACCGGTTTCTTCCCGCTAAAGGCTCAGGTACTAGAAATGCTGACTCTAGAGTATCTTTCCATCACTAAAATGCAACCTATTCTGAAAATATTAGCATTCAGAAAACTCTTGCCCATTTTTGTCGCCAGCTCTCCGACTATGAATTCTACTATACCGCCAGAAACAAAAATCTGGTGTGACAAGCACTTTTGATTACCGAAGATAAGAGAAAGTTGTGTGCTGAGCGACTGTCATACCAGTTTTTTACTATATCAATATTCTCTTCTTCTTCAAATTCATGACGTCATTCAAACGTGTTGTAGCCCTCTATTGCATCCTTTACAAGCTCTCTCCATTTGGCAAGGTCTTGGGCCTGTCTTAGAAATTGCTCGAAAGGCTTCCCAAGGACTACACTGGCAGCATTGACCCATCTCTGAGGGAATCTTCCGCGCTTCCCCTTGCCATTAGATTTGCCAAAAACGATGGTCTTTTCAAGAGCATCGTTTTTGCGGGCGATGTGCCCCAGGAATTAGGGTTCGAGTAGTGACTGTCTGCTCTAACCGATGCTCTGGTTTTATTTCTTGGAGGATAGAAGCTTTTCTGTCTATGGCACTCTTAATAGTCTTGGCGCATCTACCCTCCTTTTTTCGCTCTTCCTGACAGTCCACGTTTCAGCCGCGGAAAGGAAGATAGGGAAAACCAGTGTCATCATAACCTTGATCTTGGTGGTTTTTGACAGTTTTCGGTCTCTCCAAATCCTCCCAAAGTTGTTGATTGCGATTCTTCTGCAAATTTAATTTTCACAGCCTCCAAATTTGGATATGAGCGAACCGAGGTAGATAAATTCTTCCGCCACCTCGCAGTTGCAGATCGTGGTCGTGGTCGACCTGGTTCCTTACTTCGCTCTATCAATTATCACGATCTTGGTGTTGATTTGGAGACCATGTTCTTCACTAGTTATTATTAACTTTCCAAGAAGAATCTCCAGTTCTTGTTCGTTTTGTGTTATTAACTTTCCAAGAAGAATCTCCAGTTCTTGTTCGTTTTGGGGTATTATCGTCGGCGAATCGAAGATTAGATATCTTTCTCCCCCCAACAAACGCACCCCCCCCCCCATTCTTCAAGCACTCAATATTATATGGATATTTAAAATTATAAAATTCTATTATTTTATTTATAACTCAGTAATTATTTAGATTTTAATCCTTTAGTCATTATAAAATTAATAAATATAAAGATTAATAGATAATAAAATGGCACAGTTATTAATTTTAAAAGACCTAAATGGAGTGCGAATTCCTCTTTTGCTTTGTCTTTCTTTCTTCTCTCTTTCATCTTCACTCAAATATGTTTTTACTATTTATTTTCCCAATATTTTCTAGAATTATGAGAAAGTAATAAGAGAAGAAATTAAATTGTGATGATGATAAAAGTGATAAAATACGGTACGGTATAATGAATATTCCTTGAGGGATGAAAAGGCGAGAATCTCTTTATATAATAAAATATCAAAGAAGAAACAAAAAAAAAAAAAGAAAGGAAAGGAAAGATTAATTTTCGTTCCCAAAAGGGGTAGAAATTTATTTATTTATTGAGAGAGAGAGAAATAATCCCTTTTAAAGGGTGAAGAAAGAAAATAAAATGAAAGAGATTGAATTCTAGTAAGGTGTCTAAAAAGCATATTCTATTTTTCTCTAAATAAAAAAGATTTGATTGGGAGAGTATAATAATGATGCAAAGAGATATCAAAAATCTGGTGTGTCTGGAACACACTACCTTCGGTAAGAGAAAGTTGTGCACCTTGCTGATCACACCAAATTTTTTGTGTCGACATATATTTAGTTGTTTTTGAAACTTTAGTTCCTAACTTGACCACGCGATGATTCATAGATGGCGCTGAGCTACGAATGCTTTCACATCAGTAAAGTGTACTTCAAAGGATTTCCACGAAAAATTTCACTGATATACTTTTTTAAAGAGCATCTAAAAAATAGTTCATTTATGAATTAAAAAAAAAAATCGTTGCAGCGAATTTTGAGAAAATCCCAAAAAACTGAATAAGTAGATCTTACTGATCTACTTACTACTCTTACTGATCTCCCAAAAAAACTGAATAAGTAGATCAGTAAGATCAGTAAGAAGTTTTTTGGGATTTTCTCAAAATTCGCTGCAACAATTTTTTTTTTTTTAATTCATAAATGAACTATTTTTTAGATCAGTGGTTCCCACCCTTTTTTGGCCCATCGCCCCTTTCTGGAGGCTGACTAACATCTATCGCCCCCCTTTACATTTTCATTATATGCCTAATTTTAATTTGAAGTAAAGTGTAAATAATAAAGCAGTTTTATTATTTTAAACAATTTTATTACCGTAGGCCTATATACAGGGCCGCAGACAGACTTGACAGGCCGGGGCTACTTAGTAATACGCCCCCCCCCCTCCAAAAAAAAAAAAAAAAAAAAAAACTTAAAGTTTTTTTAGTATGCCTTCATGCCAACACTTTTTTACACAGTTTTTGACACAACTTTTGAAATAGTTATACATAGCTTACAATATTTATTTAAATAAAGTTATATAAAATTTTTTCAAAATTTCCTAAACAATTTATCGAGGCCAGTTCTGGACAGAGGATTTCCGGGGGAATCTGGGGGTATGGAAAATTTTTTGAAAATTAGCCACTGAAATCTGCGTTTTTAGCTATCCTGAGTCATGAAAAAGATCAAACTTGATTTGAGCCTAAAGGGCCCAGGCCCCTTGAGGAAAAAAAATTCAAGAAAATGATTTTTTTAAATTGAAATTTAAGATGTGAGCTAAAAGTGACGTTTCAATTCTAGATTGGAATTATCTTCAGACTATTTTATTTTTATGATAATATTTTGTCCTCTTCTATCCTGACCATCCTGTAAATAGGAGATTTTTCTCTTTGATTTTTATTTTTTTAAATTTTAGTAAACTAATAATTTTTCTCCCTTTGAATACTCATCGCCCCCCCAATCGCCCCCCGCTTATTTATCGCCCCCCCTGAAAACACAAATCGCCCCCAGGTTGGGAACCACTGTTTTAGATGCTCTTTAAAAAGTAGGCTATATCAGTGAAATTTTTCGTGGAAATCCTTTGAAGTACACTTTACTGATGTGAAAGCATTCGTAGCTCAGCGCCATCTATGAATCATCGCGTGGTCAAGTTAGGAACTAAAGTTCCAAAAGCAACTAAATATATCTCGACACAAAAAATTTGGTGTGATCAGCAAGGTGCACAACTTTCTCTTACCGAAGGTAGTGTGTTCCAGACACACCAGATTTTTGATATCTCTTTTCATCATTATTATACTCTCCCCAATCAAATCTCTTTTATTTAGAGAAAAATACTAGTACTTTTTGGCGGTTTTTGTTCAAAAGCTTATTTTCACTGGATTGGAATACGTAGTAATAATTTTCTTTTCATAAGAAAAGGCGAGGGTCCGCCGCAGGCGGGCCCGAGCCAGCTGGCAGGGTTCAGGGGGCTTCACGAAGGCGGCTTGTAGATAATATAGATAATATAGAAGCCCTAAATATTTATCTTTTTTTTAAGGCCATCTCCTTGTAAGAAGCGAATCTCTAAGATCTCTACATACGGTTTGAAGTACTCTAAATATTATTCCCACCATTTATTTAGAAACCGTATAATTAAATAATCATTAAAATAATTGATCCTTTTTTTTTTTCCTAGGCTGTTTCGGACGCAATGCTCGTCGAGCTCAAACAATGCTTCATGGAGGCTTACGATGACAATCAAGATGGTAAAATCGACATTCGAGAGGTAAGTTCTGCGCTTTTTGTTTCACCCGTTTATGAATATTCAACAGCTAATAAAATTATACTTGAGAGTTTCGATCTTGGTTTTGTTTGAGAAAAGTTTATCTAACAGAAAAAAAAAAAAAAAAAACTAGTCATGTTTAACTTTCTGAATCAAGTGGATGGAGAGCGGTGGATCCAGAAATATTTAAAATAAAAAATTTGGTGTGACTGGTCGCACAGCACACAACTTTCTCTTAGCTTCGGTAATCGAAAGTTGTGTTCTGTGCTTGTCACACCAGATTTTTTCTGTCGACATATATTTAGTTTCCGACAGTACGGTACATTCGATTTTCAAGATATAAAATTTATAAGTATGGGAAAATATTTATATTTTGTTACCATGGCAACCATTTCTCCTATCTTTTCTATGGAGTACAAGAGTAAAGTGGTCTTCAGAAGATTTCAATCACAAAATGAGAATATACATTTTAAAGAGAATCTAAAAAATAATTGATTTTTGAATTTAAAAAAAAAAATCGTTGGAGCGAATTTTGAGAAAATCGAAAAAAACTGAAAAAGTGCATCAGTAAAGTACTAGTACTCTTTGGTCGATTTTGTTTAAAAGCTTTGTGTCGCGACCTATGAGGGTGCCTAACTTAAATATAAAATTTTAACCTCCTAGCTCTTTTCGTTCTTGAGATATTTTGTTCACCATGCCGCGAAAACCACTTTTTTGCCCTCTTGATATTAATTCCATCCAGTCAGACAGATGGACACCACTCAACAATGCTATAGACACCTATATAAAATTTAAGTGACCCTCCCCAATCCAGAAGTCTTGTCAACTGTGAAAGATCACTTGACTCTCTCTCTCTTCAAGTGCCAGTTGATTAATTTAAGAAAATTTATTTTTTCTACTGTTTATTACCTCTATAAAAGCAGTAAAGCATCTAAGTGAAATAATTTTGCACGTAAACACTGTCAAGATCCGAGCCAGTGATTACAAGATTATAAGATTTATTAGGGCTAGGTGGATGTGGATGATAATAAAATGTTAGTATGGGTATAAAAACTTTTAATTTTACCATATTAGGTAGGTTAATAAAAGAATAATTAATAATTGGGAATATTATACGCCCTATGTTCTCTTTTGCTTGGTCCTTGGATGGGTGGTCACCAAATATAAATATTTGTTTAATTCATTTTGCAGTCAAAAATAAAAATAAAAAAAAATCATTGTGTGGTTTTATGAAACCACGATGCAAGTGAAACTTTTTTTTTTTTCGGATCGTAGGCTTTTAACTGAAAATTTTCAGAAAATTATTCAATTAAGGGTATTAAAATCGCGTTTTTAATCTTAATTTAATAATTGGAAAATGGGAAATCAATTGGCGTATGTTAAATTAAAAACTGAGAAAAATATTTATTTATTATTTGAATCCTTTTAAATTATTTTAAAAATTATATTTTATCAATTTAAAAATTGAAAAATTAAATCTCACAATTATTTTTTTATAATTCGTCATATATATTAAATTTCAACTTTCCTCTTTTTGTCGTCATGGCTTGTGACGTCAATACTTGTAGCGTCACGGCCTTTGACGTCAATACTTGTCCAGCGTCACGGCCTTTGACGTCACGGTTTGTAACGCGACATGCCGATAGAGAAACGAAAAAATTTGTGTCGATCAAAATAAAGTTTCACTTTAAAAACTCGCCTTATTTATAGGCAACAAGCGCACAACCGGGGCAACGCGCGCACTCTGACTCCCCCCGACGGCTTTGAATGAAAAATTGAACTGCCAACATTTTATCGTCAACAAATATAACTTTCCTAAAATGTCGTATGAGTGTGTGTGAATGTGTAGATTTGCTATCTCTCTGGAACCACTCACTCATCAGCGAGAAATGAAATCGTTTATTTTGAAAAGGCAACATGTCCTTAAAAGATAAATTGAACATGTTGAGATTGAGAAATGAAGCCTGGTGGTGTAGATAGTTAAATAATAAATGATAACGCTTTTATTGGGGGTATTTTCAGGTCAAATTTATTTCTTTTTTTTTTGCGAGTCTACCGTAAATGCCTCCGTTCATCAAGACTAATGTGGGTTAGGCCTAATGACTCTCCCAGGCATTTACAAAGCGAGTTCTCAATTTAAAACCAGATCAGTCCTGATGAAGAAAAACGTTTAGGCTTCCGAAACGTTGATTACAAATTTAGCCTGAAAATACCTTCCCATGCATATATTTTTAACTTTATATGACAAAAATTGACACTGGTGGTGGATTCTGTAATGGTGACCGAAACATTTTAGTCGGAGAGCTGGCGACAAAAATGGGCAAGAGTTGTCTGAAGGATAATATTTTCAGAATAGGTTGCATTTTAGATACTATAGAGTCAGCACTTCCAGTACCGGGGCCTTAGGCGGGAATAAGCCGGTAAAGATGCGGGAAGATGGTTTTTCGCAAATATCTCGAAAACTATGCAGTTTTCCGCAAAAATTCATCTAAACAAAAATAATCGAAATTAAATTACAAACAAAAATGGACTAGTACATAATCACGCTAAAGTGAATGGTTCGGAAGATATAGAGGGATAAAATTTGTAATTAATATGAAAGGAGAGATTGAGATAGAGAAATATTTATATCTTGTTACCATAACAACCATTGTTAGAATTACAAATTTTGCCTCTCTAAATCTCCCGAAACGTTCACTTTAGCGTGATTATGTACTAGACCATTTTTGTTTGTAATTTAATTTTAATTATTTTTGTATAGATGAATTTTGCGGAAAACCGCATAGTTTTCGAGATATTTGCGAAAAAGTTCCCGCAACATTACCGGCTTATTCCCGCCAAAGGCCCCGGTACTGGAAGTGCTGACTCTAGAGTATCTTTCCATCGCTAGAATGCAGTGGCGTATTCGGGGGGGGACCCAGGGGGGCCGCCCCCCAAAGCCTTCTCCAAAACAAAAAAATACCTAATGTTTTTCCCTAATGATTTTTTTTTTTAATAATTATTTTATTAAATCTCCTAAATTCTAAAATCTAAAAAAAAACTTATAAATAATTGAAAAAATCTCTAATATTTACGAATTTTGTATTAAAATTATTTTTTATTTCAAGAAAAAAAAAAATTTTTTATTTGTTTTTTATTTATAATTATTATATTATCCTAAAAAAAATTCCTCCACTTTAAGTTTCTTGGGCATCAGTTGTGAGTTAGCCACCACAGAGGTAGCATCTAGCAGTACCTCAGCAGCAGCGCTTGTTCGACTTCGTTTCGATACCTACACAACACTAGCACTCGCTATCAGATAAGCCTCATCATCAGTTTATCACATCAGTTTTTATATCAAATACTATTCTATTGCCCCGTTTTATATAAACCCTGGGGGTCCACGCCTAGCGTGGGCTCCCGAGTATCCATTTTTAAAAAATGGGTGAAAATACACCACCTGACGAAAAACAATTAAAGTACGTAAACAAATATGGAATGGCCGATTGCGGTCCTTTTTTTGTTTTCGTGGAAAAAAAAAATAACTATTGAAAAAGAAGAAGAAAATAATACTTTGAAAATTGATGAAATGAAAAATGAGCCCTTACATCCAATAAGTTTTGGCAAATTTCTCTTTAGAAATTTGTCAAGATATAATAAATGCATTTTGGCCATCTCAGCAATTAATAGATTTAAAGTACGTGTTGAATTTCAATCTGGACCTGATGCTAATCGCTTTATTGAAGAAAAATTATTAGCTGAAAATAACTTTTTTTCTTATATACCACTTTTTCTCACTACAAAACAGGGAATTGTTAAAAACGTTCCTCTCGACATTGACCTTGAGGAGTTTAAAAATCCTCTTATTTGTGTCACTTCTTGCAAAATAATTGATGCCATTCGTCTAAATAGAGTAGTAAAGCCCAGAGAAGATGATACTGATCAAAGAGTGAAATATCTCCCCCCTCTACTACTGTTAAAATAACATTCTTATCACAATTGCTTCCTAGCTACATCTCTATACATTCTGTTCGACTGGTGGTCGAATATTATATTCCTAAAACTACATTGTGTATGAAATGCCTTAGGTGGGGCCACAAAATGTCTACTTGTAGAAGTCGCGCTCGCTGTCCCTTGTGTGGAGGGAAGGAGCATGATAGAAATCATTGCGATAGTTCTGAGCCGGCATGCATTCATTGTAATGGTGCCCACTTGGCAACTGATGTTTTAAAATGCCCTGAATTTGAAATTCAAAAAAACATTAAAAAGTTAATGGTTACTAAAAAATTATTCCTATAATGAGGCATCTAAAATGGTCAGATACAGGCCTTTTTCTAGTGCGCTCTCTTCAGTACCTCCTCCCCCACCCACATTCGATAATATTAATTTTCCTGTTATTAATAATAATAACAATTCTTTTACTTTTGACCAAATAAATAATATGTCTTTAACTCATTTGAAAAAACGACCTTTGTCTGAAAATAAGGAAGGAGATAAAAATATAGATAATACTAGAAAGCACCTTAAAATAAAATTTGTTAGGGATAAAAAAGCCAGGCCTGACAAACCCCAGGCCAATTTTCAATTACCAAATTCTCAATTGCATCTTGGTAATTCCCCTTTGCCCCCCAATCCTTACCGCCCTAATTACCAAAGCATTGATAACTTGAGCAATTTAACTAATTCCAATGTTTCCAATGATGATGTGGAAGTGGGTCCATCAACATCACAAAGCTCATATAATAATTCAAATACTCCAACTTTACTCTTTCATAGTCCGACGAATTTATCCGACTC
>JAKCPI010012008.1:0-21060 GCA_023213315.1 Euborellia annulipes | reverse complement strand
TTTTTTATGTAAATTTTCGGTTTTTACTTGAGCCCTGAGGGCCCCGGGGCCTCTTAAAGAGAAATTTTCATTAAATTTTGTTTTGTTTTTTTAATCTAAATTTTTCGGTTTTTACTTCGAGCCCTGAGGGGCCCTGGGCCTCTCAAGAGAAATTTTCATTAAATTTTGATTTTTTTTATGTAAATTTTTTTGTTTTTATTTGAGCCCTGAGGGCCCCGGGGCCTCTTAAAGAGAAATTTTCATTAAATTTTGTTTTTTTTTTAAATCTAAATTTTTCCGTTTTTACTTAGCCCTGAGGTCCCCGGGGCCTCTCAAAAAGAAATTTTCAATAAATTTTTTTTTTTTTTTTTTAATCTAAATTTTTACGTTTTTACTTGAGCCCTGAGGGCCCCGGGGCTTATCAAAGAGAAATTTTCTTTTTTTTTTTTTTAACTAAATTTTCCCATTTTTACTAGAGCCCTGAGGGCCCAGGGGCCTCTCAAAAGAAATTTTCAATAAATTTTGTTTTGTTTTTTTTAACTAAATTTTCCCATTTTTACTAGAGCCCTGAGGGCCCCGGGGCCTCTCAAAAGAAATTTTCAATAAATTTTGTTTTTTTTTTTTTAATCTAAATTTTTACATTTTTACTGGAGCCCTGAGGGCCCCAGGGCCTCTCAAAAGGAAATTTTCAATAAATTTTGTTTTTTTTTTTTAACTAAATTTTCCCATTTTTACTAGAGCCCTGAGGGCCCCGGGGCCCTCTCAAAAGGAAATTTTCAATAAATTTTTTTTTTTTTTTTTTTAATCTAAATTTTACGGTTTTTACTTGAGCCCTGAGGGCCCCGGGGCTTGTCAAAGAGAAATTTTCTTTTTTTTTTTTTTTAACTAAATTTCCCCATTTTTTACTTGGTTCTGAGGGCCCGGGGCCTCTCGAAGGGGAAATTTTTATTAAATTTTTTTTTTTTTTTTTAATCTAAATTTTTACGTTTTTTTACTTGAGCCCTGAGGGCCCCGGGGCTTGTCAAAATGGAAATTTTCATTAAATTTTTCTTTTATAAATATATGGGGGCCTAGGCCGGCTCGGGGCCTGAGGCGGACCGCCCCCCCCTCGGTACGCCACTGGCTTGTGAAGCAAGTAAGCAAAACGGAGTGAGAAAGATAATCAATTCGATTTGAGAGAGTGGGAAAGTTTTCAACTTTGTTATCTAAATTTTTTTAAGTTAAAAATTTTTTGATCAATTTTTATCAAAAAGAGCTAATAAAAGGTAGGAACCGACCGAATATTCGGTTTCCGTTACGGTTTCGGCCAGTTTCGGCCAAAAATCATGGTTTCGGCCGTAGTTTCGGTTTCGGCCAAAAAGTGGCCGAACCTCGGCCGGCCGAAACCAGAGTCTGAAAAAAATGGGATGAGACTCGCATGCAAAAAAAAAAAAAGGTCAAATAATTTGCACTTGAGGGAGAAAAAAATTTTAGTCTACCTAAAAAAAAGGTAAAATAATTTTCACGGGAGGGGAAAAAAATTCAAAAAAAAAAAAAGGTAAAATGAAAAAAAATTTTTTATAGGAAATACAAGTTTCGGTTTCGGTTACGGTTTCGGCCGAAACTAGAGGTTGAGGCCGAATATTCGGTTTCGGTTTCGGTTTCTGGCTGAAAATCTTGTTTCGGTCGGACCCTAATAAAAATATAAGAAAATCACTGAGTGGGGTTCAATGTTCTTTTTCTTTTAGAGGGTTTTCCTTTTATCGAACCCGTAAAAGTGAATCTGACCGAGGATTTCACTCCCCCCCTCCCCCTCCCCCATCCCATCCTAGCATCTATGTAATATATTCTTTTCTTAAACTTTTATGACAGGTCTGTCTCATAAATAATTTATTGAAGTCGTAAAATTGAATTTTTTTTTTAAGTTAAAAAAATATGATTAGAATTTTTTCTTTCTTAGAGAATTCATTTGGCCGAGAGGCCAGGCATTGCGACTAGAATCTTCTATAAATATAATAGCGGAGTGTCCGTCTGTCACGCTCTTTTTGACCAACTTCCCGTTGGAATTTTTAAACATAATTTTGCAGTCTTATAAACCTTATTACCTTCGGTAATCGAAAGTTGTGTACTGTGCTTGTCACACCAAAATTTTTTCAATTTATTGCAATTTTAATTGAACGGAAATTGATGAAAAAATAACTTTAAGAATTATTTTATTAAGGGTTTTTTTAACACACTTTTTTTCCCATTCCACACTCACACACTTTGTCAGACACAGAAGCACACAGTCTTTTCGGCAACTTAGACTATATAAGATTTTAGGCCTATACGATAAAAATTATTTATGAATATATATATTAGATATTTTTACCGAGACTGTGAGTGTTTTTTATTGGTGAGGCCAAACATCCTTTTAAATATATCTATGATTTGTTTAGTCCGAATCGGGGTATTTTGAATACTATTATCTTATTCAAATATATAGATCTCGAAAAATATTTAGCTATATTTATGAGGTGGCTCATTGATATTTTCGATTTCCCATTTAAATAACACAGGAAATATCGTTTTTTGTAAAAATCTGGTGTGACTGGCGCACAGCACACAACTTTCACTTACCTTGTGTTGTGTTGTTGTGTTCTGTGTTTGTCACACCAGATTTTTTGTGTCAACATGTATTTAGTTTCCGACAGTAGGGTACAATTGAATTCAAGATGTAAAATTTATAAGTATGGGAAAAATATTTATATTTTGTTACCATAGCAACCATTTCTCCTATCTTCCTCTATGGAGAACAAGAGTAAAGTGGTCTACAGAAGATTTCAATGACAAAATGAGAATATACATTTTATTGAAGATCTAAAAAACAATTGATTTTGAATTTAAAAAAAAAAATCGTTGGAGCGAATTTAGAGAAAATCGAAAAAAACTGAAAAAGTGCATCAGTAAAGTACTAGTACTCTTTGGCCGTTTGAAAAGCTACGTGTCACGTCCCATGGGGGTGCCTAACTTAAATATAAAATTTCAACCTCTAACTCTTTTCGTTCTTGAGATATTTTGTTCACAGACACACACACACACCACACACACAGACAGACCACGTCGCGAAAACCACTTTTTTGGATTCAGGGGACCTCAAAACGTGAAGATCCATCAAAATCTCGACATCGAATTATTGACATGAAGCCAATACTTTCTCTCTAAATATATATATTACATATATACATAGGTAAGAGAAAGTAAAAATAAGTCTTTTAAAAATTATTTCACTTCGAATATATCCCTAATAAATAAATAAATACAAAAAATTACGCTTAGAAGTATTTTATTTTAAAGAGGGTGAGTTTTGGGGGTGTGTAAAGGAAGTGAGACTTTTAATAGTTATTTAATAAAGAGATATCGATTTTATTCCCAACAGAATAAATCCCCGTTAGTTTGTTTTCAAATGAAAAGTATTTTTTTATAAAAAGAGAATTTATTTGATAAATTATTTATTGGGCGCTCTGATAGCAATGCTGTCTCTCTCTGTCTGCTGCTTGCCTGTCTGGCTCTAGTTGAATCCGAGTCGTGTCATGAGTCACTCCGTTCGTCTCTCGCGTGTGCTTAGTTAGTTTATTTTATATTGTGTTGTGTTATTTGTGCAATTAAGAGGTTCATCCACTCGTTTGGTCATCTTATCATTAAGGTATTGAATATTTCCTTATCTCATTTGCATAACGGATTAACTAACATTTTATAATTATTTATATTTTCACTTTTTTTTCTCTCTCTTTTTAATAAACTTATAATATTATCCAATTTACCGGTATAATTATAACACTCTGATAAAGTATGACACCCGGGGAGTGAGAGGGTGTGAATCACCCCCTTCTAATAAACTAAAATATTATTTTTACTTTCTCTTACCTATGTATATATGTAATATATATATAGAGAGAAAGTATTGGATTCATGTCAAAAATTCGATGTCGAGATTTTGATGGATCTTCACGTTTTGAGGTCCCCTGAATCCAAAAAAGTGGTTTTCGCGACATGGTCTGTCTGTGTGTCTGTGTGTGTGTCCGTGTGTCTGTGTGTCTGTGTGTCTGTGTTCAATTTTAAGCATGAAGGAATTGAGCTACGAGGTTGAAATTTTATATTTAAGTTAAACACCCCCCGGGACCGGAAAAATAAGCTTTTAATCAAAATCGGCCAAAGAGTACTAGTACTTTACCGATGTACTTTTTCAGTTTTTTTCGATTTTCTCAAAATTCGCTCTAACGATTTTGATTAAAATTCAAAAATCAATTATTTTTTAGATGCTCTTTCAACTGTATATTCTCGTTTTGCCCTCAAAATTGTTTGAAGCACACTTTACTCTTGTGCTTCATAGGAAAGATAGGAGAAATGGTTGCCATGGTAACAAAATATAAATATTTTCCCATACTTATAAATTTTACATCCGAATTCAAATATTCCCTACTGCCGGGGACTAAATACATGTCGACACAAAAAATCTGGTGTGACAAGCACAGTACACAACTTTCGATTACCGAAGGTAAGAGAAAGTTGTGTGCTGTGCGCCAGTCACACCAGATTTTTTTTAATATATAAAATTTAAAACAAAACTTATTAATTAATTCACTATTATTAACATTTTTTCTTTAATCATATGAAGTCCGTTCTCTTTTTCTCTCTCTCTCCTCCCCCCCCCCATGTCTTAACAAAAACTCTAAAACTTCTATTATAATTAGTAATTAAATATTTTTTTAAATTGAAAAATTAAATTCTTAAATTTCGCCTATTTCTTTGTTATTTGTGCAAAAACGACGTTCGTTCACCCCCCAAATTCACGACTCCCCGTTTGATCATCTAATTATCAAGGTATTTAATAAAGTGGAATGAGAGAGGGTGTAATCCACCCCTTCTAATACTCCAAATTACAAATTAAATAAAATTTCAAAATAAAAATTATATTTTTTATAAAATTCTTTCCCCCAATCAATTGGGGTATGTTCTCTCTCCCTCCCCTTAACAAGGGCGGATCCAGAGGAGTTTTTCAGTGAGGGAGAAAGGTAATCTGGTGTGAGTGATTGCACAGTACACAACTTTCTCTTACTTTCGGTAATTTAAAGTTGCATTCTGTATTTGTTTGCCAGATTTTTTGTTTGTGTCGAAATAGATTTGAACAAACAAACATCCCTACTGAGCATTTTGAGGGACCCACTATTTTTTTTGGAATTAGACACCCTCAAAACGAGTATATATCCTCGACGTCGAATTTTTGATATGATCGCAATATTACATATTTAGTATATTTTCATTTTTTTTCTCTTTTTAATAAACTCATAATATTATCCAATTTGTAATTATAACACTCTGATAAAGTATGACACCCAGGGAGTGAGAGGGTGTAAATCACCCCCTTCTAATAAACTAAAATATTATTTTTTTTAATAGATAAAATTTAAAAACAAATATTCTTTATTAATCTCTATTATTAACATTTTTTCTTTAATTAAATGAAGCCCGTTCTCTTTTTCTCTCTCCTCCCCCACCCCCATGCTTTTCTATCATAATTAGTAATTAAATTTTTTTTTTTTTTAATTGAAAAAATAAATTCTATTTCACTGTTTAATTTCATATTAAAATCAGTAATTTTCAAAGCCTGGAGTTCATCTTTTTGTGTGACATTAAAAAGTGAAATATTTTATATGAAACTAGCTGCAAGACCCGCCTTCAGCGGGTTTTGGGCTTAGCCAGTGTCCCTTGCTCACCTTCGGCAAACATGTCACCGTCGAGGAAGGACAAAATTCTTACCAATTTAGGATTTCAATTAAAAATATCTCTGTGAAATCTAAATGGGAATAATTTTTACTCTTTAAGTTAAGTTGAGTTGAGCAGAGAGACTTAGGCCTGCTCTAGGGAAGTACAAGTCGAGCCTCTAAGCTTATCGGTCCGTCATTCGTTAGTGTATTTATTTAATTCCCTTTTTTTTATTTATTTTGGTTTGTTAATGAATAGTTTTTGATATAAATCGCCCCACTTCGTTCAATGCACTCCCTTAAATTGTATATTAATTCATCTTTAATTTTTTTTTTTTTCAATTATTTTATTTTAAATCCATTTGCTTTTTTCATTAAAATATTTAATATTTTATTTTTAATTATTATTTTTAGTGATTACCAAATCTACACACAGACACTCAAACATGGTAGAAAAGCTTGTAGGCCTACATAAATATACACATATGGGAAAAAAAATTTTATTTTTGGCTTTTTTTCGATTTGAAACCTAATATAAGTAAATTATTTTGTTTGAAAATTTCTTTTAGCATTCGTTTTACTTTCTCTTAACCTATATATGAAATAAATACAGTTTGGCGATCTTGTTAAAAATTCGACGTCGAGATTTTAATGGATATACACGCTTTAACGTCCCCTGAGTCCAAAAAAAAAGGGTCCCGCAAATTGGTCTGTCTGTGAGAAAAAATCTCAACAACGATAAGAGCTAGGAGATTGAAATATTCTATCTAAGTTAGGCACCCTCTTAGGGGGCTGTGCGCCAGTCACACCAGATTTTTCACAACGCTTTTATTAACTTGCTTTCCTGTTTTTTCCGACAAATTTGCAAATCGAAATTACGACCACTTCTATTTAAGAGAGAAGAAATTTTCTTTGAAATTTTATACACGTATGTAACTCCCGTGACAATGCAATATTTGATGTGTCTCATCTTTGTAGGTCAATAAATTTCGGCCTATCAAAAAAAAATCCGGTGTGACTGGCGCACAGCACACAGCTTTCTCTTACCTTCGGTAATCGAAAGTTGTGTACTGTGCTTGTCACACCAGATTTTTTGTGTCGACATGTATTTAGTTTCCGACAGTAGGGTACAATTGAATTCAAGATGTAAAATTTATAAGTATGGGAAAATATTTATATTTTGATACCATGGCAACCATTTCTCCTATCTTTTCTATGGAGTACAAGAGTAAAGTGGTCTTCAGAAGATTTCAATCACAAAATGAGAATATACATTTTATAGAGAATCTAAAAAATAATTGATTTTTGAATTTAAAAAAAAAATCGTTGGAGCAAATTTTGAGAAAATCGAAAAAAACTGAAAAAGTACATCAGTAAAGTACTAGTACTCTTTGGCCGATTTTGATTAAAAGCTTATTTTTCCGGTCCCGGGGGTGTTTAACTTAAATATAAAATTTCAACCTCATAGCTCAATTCCTTCATGCTTAAAATTGAACACACACACACACACCCACCCACCCACCCACCCACCCACCCACAGACAGACCATGTCGCGAAAACCACTTTTTTGGATTCAGGGGACCTCAAAACGTGAAGATCCATCAAAATCTCGACATCGAATTTTTGACATGAAACCAATACTTTCTCTCTATATATATATTACATATATACATAGGTAAGAGAAAGTAAAAAATTTAAAAACAACGCTTTTATAAATGTACTAAAAAGAGAAAAATAATTATGTATAATTTCTTTAAAATTATATTAAAAATTAATATATGTTACTAAAACTAAAAGCGTTGGGCGCGCAAATTAACAATCTCTTGCAATTTCCATTGCAGAGGATATACTAACCTTAATTCACCGATACATGAATTAAAAAAAAAAAAAATTAATTAATCTAACTGGTACATTTGAGTCACTTCAAACTGTTTTGTCTAACTACCCGCCAAGTATATGGTATGAAAATGTATTCATAAAACATATAATAGGCCTATTTATACAATTAAAATTTGCAAATCCCGCGCCCAACGCTTTTAGTTTTAGTAACATATATTAATTTTTAATATAATTTTAAAGAAATTATACATAATTATTTTTCTCTTTTTAGTATATATTTATAAAAGCGTTGTTTTTAAATTTTTTTTTTATATTATTTTATTCTATCTTGAATTTTATTATATTGGCGGAAACTAAATATATGTCGACACAAAAAATCAGGTGTGGCCTTTGGTAAGATAAACTTGTGTCCTGTGCGCCAGTCACACCAGATTTTTAATTTTTTTATCTTTGAAAGATTCTTATGGATGTTCTTTTTTTTCCTATCTTTTACACAAACACATACATTTAATCTGGTGTGATTTGTCGCACAGCACACAACTTTCTCTCTACCTTCGGTAATCGAAAGTTGTGTACTGTGCTTGTCACACCAGATTTTTTGTGTCGACATGTATTTAGTTCCCGGCAGTAGGGGAATATTTGAATTCAGATGTAAAATTTATAAGTATGGGAAAATATTTATATTTTGTTACCATGGCAACCATTTCTCCTTCTTCCCTATGAAGCACAAGAGTAAAGTGTGCTTCAAACAATTTTGAGGGCAAAACGAGAATATACATTTGAAAGAGCATCTAAAAAATAATTGATTTTTGAATTTTAATCAAAATCGTTAGAGCGAATTTTGAGAAAATCGAAAAAAACTGAAAAAAGTCCATCAGTAAAGTACTAGTACTCTTTGGCCGATTTTGATTAAAAGCTTATTTTTCCGGTCCCGGGAGATGTTTAACTTAAATATAAAATTTCAACCTCCTAGCTCAATTCCTTCATGCTTAAAATTGAACACACCCAACCACACACACACACACAGACAGACCATGTCGCGAAAACCACTTTTTTGGATTCAGGGGACCTCAAAACGTGAAGATCCATCAAAATCTCGACATCGAATTTTTGACATGAATCCAATACTTTCTCTCTATATATATATATATTACATATATACATAGGTAAGAGAAAGTAAAAAATGAATATTTGATTCCTGTGAATATACTCTACCTATTGCTTCGTTCTGGTAAACTTGATAGCAATATAAGAATTGGGCAAATTTATCATTGATCCTCAATATCTTAACGAATCTTTAAAAATCATCTTGCATCAATCAAACTCTACAATCAGCCATAAACATCATGATTTGCCCAAGAACTCTTTTGGAGGATAGGGAGGGCTGTAAGGGGAGATGTGGAGTATTTCTCTTTATATTCGAATAAATAACCAACCTTCCGAGTTTGACATTTTCAGGTTAATTTTCGGCATGCTAGTGCCATGTAGTGCCGAAGGGAATTTGTGCAAAAAGATCGCACATGCATGCTTGTCAAGTTTGAAGTTACGTGTATATAAGCCGCCTTTAAATGAAACGCTCTGTATATTTTTTTACTTTCTCTTACCTCTATATATATGTTAATATATATAGAGAGAGAAAGTATTGGTTTTTTTTTTTTTTTTTTTCAAATAAATTAAAATTTTTAGCCTAAATGCGTTCAGCAGAAATTTTGTTTCTTTTTTTTTTCCCTCTAATACAAGCTTTTAAACATCTCGGAAATGGTCCGAGCCGAGCGTGACATGCAATACATTCCCATCAATTTCACCCCTGAATTAGTGCAATGCCACTTCAATGACGGAAACATGGGTCGAGGAGGGGAAGAGAATATCCTTTGCCTGAAAATTGTTAAAGGGCGAGTTCATCTGACACAGAAAAGTTTGAGAAAACATTGATTGTTATTAATACGTTTTTTTTTTTTCAATTAAATCTTCTCTTTTTCTTGCCTACATAAATATAAAAGAGAAATGCATGAATGAATTAAGTGAAGGAGATTGGAGATAAGGAAGAATGTTCTTGTAGAATCGATTTTCCCCCCTCTCACTCTGCTTTCTTTCACCTATTTGCGTCAATAGTGATACTTTTTTCGATAAAGACAATGTGTATCTCTTCTTAAATCCAGGTCTTTGGGGAATGTTCCACTTTGATAAAATCAGTTAAGGATAAAATTGATAATAATGTCTTTCTTGAATTAGATTATTACACTAGTCGACAAAAATGAACTTTTTTTCTTTCACAAGAATGAAGATATGAAATTCTAGAAGTATTTTTCACCCTGAATTCAGATATGTAGTTAGAATTTTTCCATCAGGCACAGTTTTAGAGATATAGAGCAAAATAGATTTTGGTCGAAAATGGGCTCTAAAACGGCTTTTATTTAAAATGTTCAAATTATTTTTAACGCCGCACCCCGTCAAATTATGCAGATAGTTAGAATACATATAAATTTTAAGTTTCATTCCAATCGGAGGTCATTTAGACGTGCCGCAAACGGCTTAAAGTTTAGAAAAAATCGAAATTTTCAAGATTTTTTTTGCTTTGGTCACCCCTAATACAATTTTAGATACCCCTGAATGCAAAACACATATATGTACGATATTCTATAGTTCTTTGGCTTTCTAAAAAATCATTCATTCATAAAAATCTGCTAATTATTAACGAAATTATGAACAAAAACGTGAGCAAAGAAAAAACACAAGTACATTCACTGGACGAAAAAAATGGACCTCTTGTTCTTTTAGAAGTATAAAGAAAGATATGAGATTCAAAAAATATTTTTTTAATAATATATAATAAAGTTAGTGCCCGTGACTCGATGCTCAGAGAGGATACATTAGCTTCTCGTGGATAGGGTTCGCTTTTTAATTCAATTGAAGTCCATTTTTTTCGACCAGTGAGTGTACTTGTGTTTTTTCTTTGCTCACGTTTTTGTTCATAATTTCGTTAATAATTAGCAGATTTTTATGAATGAATGATTTTTAGAAAGCCAAAGAACTATAGAATATCGTACATATATGTGTTTTGCATTCAGGGGTATCTAAAATTGTATTAGGGGTGACCAAAGCAAAAAAATCTTGAAAATTTCGATTTTTCTAAAACTTTAAGCCGTTTGCGGCACGTCTAAATGACCTCCGATTGGAATGAAACTTAAAATTTATATGTATTCTAACTATCTGCATAATTTGACGGGGTGCGGCGTTAAAAATAATTTGAACATTTTAAATAAAAGCCGTTTTAGAGCCCATTTTCCACCAAAATCTATTTTGCTCTATATCTCTAAAACTGTGCCTGATGGAAAATTCTAACTACATATCTGAATTCAGAATGAAAAATGCACCAGGTTCACTAATCAGATATCTTGTGAAAAAAACCTTGTCGACTAGTGTTATTATCCTTTTAAATTCCTTATTCTTTCACATGAACTTTCGGCCATTTGAATTAAAAAATTTAGATCTGGCGGGCGTTCAACAGGCATATTCCTCTGGGCCACCTATTCAAAGGAGCAGCGCCTCTTGGTTATGCTTGTAAATAAATATCTTGTTGCTTAGAGTTCTTCTTTCTGACTAGACTCGCCAATAACTTTTCTTCTTAATTATTATCACTATTTCAAATGATTTGGTCCAGAGGAAAATCCGATTTCAAAAAATATTCCGAGGACGATTTATTTTAAGGCTGTTGGGTCGAATAGTGGATTTGTATTAAGATAAGAGTGGAGTCGGTTGAGATCAGCTTTCTTCAGCACAAATAGTCGGAGAGCTGGCGACAAAAATGGGCAAGGGTTGTTCTGAAGGCTAATATTTTCAGAATAGGTTGCATTTTAGCGATGGAAAGATACTCTAGAGTCAGCACTTCCAGTACCGGGGCCTTTGGCGGGAATAAACCGGTAAATATGCGGGAAGATGGTTTTTCGCAAATATCTCGAAAACTATGCGGTTTTCCGCAAAAATTCATCTATACAAAAATAATCGAAATTAAATTACAAACAAAAATGGTCTAGTACATAATCACGCTAAAGTGAACGGTTCGGGAGATTTAGAGGGGCAAAATTTGTAATTCTAACAATGGTTGTCATGGTAACAAGATATAAATATTTCTCTATCTCAATCTCTCCTTTCATATGAATTACAAATTTTACCCCTCTATATCTCCCGAACCATTCGTTCACTTTAGCGTGATTATGTACTAGACCATTTTTGTTTGTAATTTAATTTCGATTATTTTTATATAGATGAACTTTTGCGGAAAACCGCATAGTTTTCGAGATATTTGCGAAAAACCATCTTCCCGCATCTTTACCGGCTTATTCCCGCCAAAGGCCCCGGTACTGGAAGTGCTGACTCTATAGTATCTAAAATGCAACCTATTCTGAAAATATTATCCTTCAGACAACTCTTGCCCATTTTTGTCGCCAGCTCTCCGACTAAAATGTTTCGGTCACCATTACAGAATCCACCACCAGTGTCAATTTTTGTCATATAAAGTTAAAAATATATGCATGGGAAGGTATTTTCAGGCTAAATTTGTAATCAACGTTTCGGAAGCCTAAACGTTTTTCTTCATCAGGACTGATCTGGTTTTCAAATTGAGAACTCGCTTTGTAAATGCCTGGGAGAGTCATTAGGCCTAACCCACATTAGTCCTGATGAACGGAGGCATTTACGGTAGACTCGCAAAAAAAAAGAAATAAATTTGACCTGAAAATACCCCCAATAAAAGCGTTATCATTTATTATTTAACTATCTACACCACCAGGCTTCATTTCTCAATCTCAACATGTTCAATTTATCTTTTAAGGACATGTTGCCTTTTCAAAATAAACGATTTCATTTCTCGCTGATGAGTGAGTGGTTCCAGAGAGATAGCAAATCTACACATTCACACACACTCTATACGACATTTTAGGAAAGTTATATTTGTTGACGATAAAATGTTGGCAGTTCAATTTTTCATTCAAAGCCGTCGGGGGGAGTCTGAGTGCGCGCGTTGCCCCGGTTGTGCGCTTGTTGCCTATAAATAAGGCGAGTTTTTAAAGTGAAACTTTTATTTTGATCGACACAAATTTTTTCGTTTCTCTATCAGCATGTCGCGTTACAAACCGTGACGTCAAAGGCCGTGACGCTACAAGTAATGACGTCACAAGCCATGACGACAAAAAGAGGAAAGTTGAAATTTAATATATATGACGAATTATAAAAAAATAATTGTGAGATTTAATTATTCAATTTTTAAATTGATAAAATATAATTTTTAAAATAATTTAAAAGGGGATTCAAATACTAAATAAATATTTTTCTCAGTTTTTAATTTAACATACGCCAATTGATTTCCCATTTTCCAATTATTAAATTAAGATTAAAAACGCGATTTTAATACCCTTAATTGAATAATTTTCTGAAAATTTTCAGTTAAAAGCCTACGATCCGAAAAAAAAAGTTTCACTTGCATCGTGGTTTCATAAAACCACACAATGATTTTTTTTTTTTATTTTTATTTTTGACTGCAAAATGAGAATTAAACAAATATTTATATTTGGTGACCACCCATCCAAGGACCAAGCAAAAGAGAACATAGGGCGTATAATATTCCCAATTATTAATTATTCTTTTATTAACCTACCTAATATGGTAAAATTAAAAGTTTTTATACCCATACTAACATTTTATTATGATCCACATCCACCTAGCCCTAATAAATCTTATAATCTTGTAATCACTGGCTCGGATCTTGACAGTGTTTACGTGCAAAATTATTTCACTTAGATGCTTTACTGCTTTTATAGAGGTAATAAACAGTAGAAAAAATAAATTTTCTTAAATTAATCAACTAGCACTTGAAGAGAGAGAGAGTCAAGTGATCTTTCACTGTTGACAAGACTTCTGGATTGTGGAGGGTCACTTAAATTTTATATAGGTGTCTATATAATTGTTGAGTGGTGTCCATCTGTCTGACTGGATGGAATTAATATCAAGAGGGCAAAAAAGTGGTTTTCGCGACATGGTCGAACAAAATAACTCAAGAACGAAAGGAGCCAGGATGTTGTAATTTCATATTTAAGTTAGGCACCCCCATGGGACGTGACACGGAAGCTTTTGAACAAAATCGACCAAAGAGTACTAGTACTTTACTGATGCACTTTTTCAGTTTTTTTTTCGATTTTCTCAAAATTCGCTCCAACGATTTTTTTTTTTTAATTCAAAAATCAATTATTTTTTAGATTCTCTTTCAAATGTATATTCTCATTTTGTGATTGAAATCTTCTGAAGACCACTTTACTCTTGTACTCCACAGAAAAGATAGGAGGCCATGGTAACAAACATTCATTCAATATCAATATTTTCCTAAACTTATAAATTTTACATCTTGAAAATCGAATGTACCGTACTGTCGGAAACTAAATACATTTCGACAAAAAAAATCTGGTGTTGCAAGCACAGAACACAACTTTCGATTACCGAAGCTAAGAGAAAGTTGTGTGCTGTGCGACCAGTCTCACCAGATTTTTTTATTTTAAATATTTCTGGATCCACCGCTCTCCATCCAGTTGATTCAGAAAGTTAAACATGACTAGTTTTTTTTTTTTTATTTTCTGTTAGATAAACTTTTCTCAAACAAAACCAAGATCGAAACTCTCAAGTATAATTTTATTAGCTGTTGAATATTCATAAAGCGGGTGAAACAAAAGCGCAGAACTTACCTCTCGAATGTCGATTTTACCATCTTGATTGTCATCGTAAGCCTCCATGAAGCATTGTTTGAGCTCGACAAGCATTGCGTCCGAAACAGCCTAGCAAAAAAAAGGATCAATTATTTTAATGATTATTTAATTATACGGTTTTAAAAGAAGATAAATAAATATTTAGGGCTTTTATATTATCTATTAACTAAGCCAAGGACTCTATTCAGAGGCTTACAGTTACCTGAGCTAAGGCTAATAATTCATGATATCTCTTTTCATCATTATTACCTTTCTCTTATTTTACTTTCCCAATCAAATCCTTCTTTTTACTTTCTCTTACCTATATGTATATGTTAATATACATATATACACTACCAAGTGGAATAAAATAAACTGCAAAAGTGCAAAAATCCCATGTAATTTAAATGAGAAATGGATTATGATTTAGGCACGGTTTAATATGAATATTAAGGGTTGAAATGGGTCTGATATTTTTTTATTTAGGTCAAAACCTAAAAATTTAGAGGGCGTTTGCAGCATGAAATGCAATGAAATTGCATGAAATGCAATAGTATAATATACTAGGGTGTCCGTTATTTCCCATATTGCATTTCATGCTGCAAACGCCCCCTAAATTTTTAGGTTTTGACCTAAACAAAAAATATCAGACCCATATCCACCCTTAATATTCATATTAAACCGTGCCTAAATCATAATCCATTTCTCATTTAAATAACATGGGATTTTTGCACTTTTTGCAGTTTATTTTATTCCACTGAAACAAATATACCAAAAAATACCGTCTGAACATATTTTGTAGAAAATTTAACGCTCTACAAAAAAGGTCTGAATACTTTGTTCTGATAAATTCAACCCCTTAAAAGTTATTCAAAGATTAAGTTGTATTCATAATTAAAATTATAGTTTTTTTTAATTTCCATCATAATTCTCATTTATATCTCAATTGAACTCATACAGATGAATAAGAAAATAAAAAAATACAAGAATCAAAAAATAAAGAAGTATATTTTTTTCTCATAAATTATAGTATCAAGATTTTTATCGTACTTTTTCTATTTTTGTCAAACATTCTTTAGTTCCAGAAGGATATTTGCTTAGCTCTGAATTCACTCACAACTTGGATCAAATATTGTATCTGGTCTTCTTGAGTAGTTAACCTATATTAATATAATCTTGCGTTAATTGAACAGCTCTTTCGGCGACATCGTTTACTACCTGAAGATTATTAATTTATACATGAAAATTTTTAACTGTGAGCATTGCTCTTCAAAATACTCACAGTACAGTGTATGTTGCTTGTTTTTAACTTGTACTCTGATTTTATAGCCTTATAAAAAGTATATAAGTGAAATTTCGTGGAAATCATTTGAAGTACACATTACTTATGTGAAAGCTTCGTAGCTCAGCGCCATCTATGAATCATCGGTGGTCAAGTTAGGACTAGTCCAAGAGCAACTAAATATATGTCGACACAAAAAATTTGGTGTGATCAGCAAGGTGCACACCTTTAGGTAATCGAAGGTAGTGTGTGTCCAGGCACACCAGATTTTTTAATCTTTTCTCTTTTCTCCCAATCAAATCTTTTATAAAGAAAAATAGAATATGCATCTTTTTAGACACCTTACTAGAATTCAATCTCTTTCATTTTATTTTCTTTCTTCACCCTTTAAAAGGGATTATTTCCTCTCTCTCTCTCTCTCTCTCAATAAATAAATAAATTTCTACCCCTTTTGGGAACGAAAATTAATCTTTCCTTTCCTTTCTTTTTTTTGTTTCTTCTTTGATATTTTATTATATAAAGAGATTCTCGCCTTTTCATCCCTCAAGGAATATTCATTATACCGTACCGTATTTTATCACTTTTATCATCATCACAATTTAATTTCTTCTCTTATTACTTTCTCATAATTCTAGAAAATATTGGGAAAATAAATAGTAAAAACATATTTGAGTGAAGATGAAAGAGAGAAGAAAGAAAGACAAAGCAAAAGAGGAATTCGCACTCCATTTAGGTCTTTTAAAATTAATAACTTTGCCATTTTATTATCAATTAATCTTTATATTTATTAATTTTATAATGACTAAAGGATTAAAATCTAAATAATTACTGAGTTATATATAAAACTAGCTGCGGTAGGGTTGCCTTCGGCGAGATATGACTAACAAGGAGTCCCCACGGGTTGTGGGTCACCGATTTTTTTCAAACTCATAGGATTTGAAGATTAGTATCTGGACATCAATTTCCTAAAGCAGTACGATGCACTACTCAAGAACACTCAAGAAAATCGACTTTGAAGACTATCAAGATTTCCGAGTTGTATAAGTTTGGATAATTTTATTTATATGTAAACAGTGGCTGGTAGCCGAGAGAGTAAATGCAACAGTCTAGTTAACAAGGAGTCGCTAGTTCGATGCTTGTTCAGGACATTTTTTTTTTTTTTTTTTTATTACAATTCTCTATCCGCATATACAGTATCTCTCATATTAACATTTATAAAATTGAAATTAAATTAACAAATATTTTTTCAATATAAATTAACATCTTTTATTTTTAATTACCACTCGTTACACACTGAAAATACGAATATTTATAATTAATTGAAATTTGGTATAAAAATTAAAAACATCTTATTGTTAAATAAGACGATTCGTTGCATATATTTTCATATATCTTTTTTTTAAACACTCACACTTTTTTCCACTCACACACACCCCACATAGCACTGCAACCAAAAATCGGACATTTCGACGCCGCAGGGACGTTCTGCGATGTCCCAAAGTTGCAGCATCGTCCCTTCGACGTCCAAATGTCCGCTTTTTGGTTGCAGTGCTATGTGGAACATGCAGACAGTCTTTTCGGCAACTTAGGCCATATAAGACTTTAGTCGATAAAACAACACGGCGTTGAAACTGTAGTTTTTAGTAGTATAGTTTTTAATTTTTATACCAAATTTCAATTTATTATAAATATTCGTATTTTCAGTGTGTAACGAGTGGTAATTAAAAATAAAAGATGTTAATTTATATTGAAAAAAATATTTGTTAATTTAATTTCAATTTTATAAATGTTAATATGAGAGATACTGTATATGCGGATAGAGAATTGTAATAAAAAAAAAAAAATGTCCTGAACAAGCATCGAACTAGCGACTCCTCTGTTTACTAGACTGTTGCGCTTACTCTCTCGGCTACCAGACACTGTTTACATATAAATAAAATTATCCAAACTTAAACAATTCGGAAATCTTGATCGTCTTCCAAAGTCGATTTTCTTGAGTGTTCTTGAGTAGTGCATCGTACTGCTTTAGGAAATTGATGTCCAGATACTAATCTTCAAATCCTATGAGTTTGAAAAAAATCGGTGACCCTCTACCCGTGGGGACTCCTTGTAAGAGTTGTCCAAATAAATGTTTTTTATGGGCAGGGGGATGATTGAACTTTCTGAGGTCTAAAATACCATTTTTCAAATATTTACACCCTAAGAAAGCGTCATGTTAAATTTTATTAAAATCTTGTGAAAAATAAAAAAAAATACATTTTAGGGCGGGGGGGGGGGCGCAGAGCGGAAAAATCTTTTCAAATGTCGAATTGTTAGGGGGAGGAAGAGTTTTTATTTTTCATTTTAAAGATTTGATAAATATATTTTTCGTAAAGCGAGTTAGATCCTGTTTTCCATTGCTTTGCTATGGGGTATTTGATAACCCCCAAAAAGGGGGGTTCCCTACCCCTAATTCGATTTAATGATAGCCTAAAAACCACCCTCGGAAAATTCCATACCCATTAAAAAAAACTCCATGAAAATCGGTCCAGTAGTTTCGGAGTCTATGCGTTACAAACAGACAGACAGACAGAATTTGTCTTTGGTAAAATAGCTAAAGTATTAAAATAAAATATAGCTATAGGGATTGAGAAAGATGACTATGATGCCATCTGGTGAGAAAAATCGGCGGTAATGTGATGTCAATTGATATAGAATTGCATTGGACTTGCATTGAAAGTGTTTTTAACAATTATTATTTTTGTAATTAAAATAAACTTTCATGATGTCATCATCAAGAACATCTTGTTGCATACGTGGCTGTTCAAATATGCCGTGTAAAAATCATACGGAGGTGAAATTTTATCGTTTTCCCGAAAGGTCATCGAATAAAGAGTGGATAACCTGGAAACGTCAAAAATGGATAAAAGCAGTAAAAAACTATGTGTAAGTGAAATATTTCAAAAAACAAATTATCTTTTTTTTATATAATCATTATGATACTGAAGTTGGCAGATATCAGTCAAGTTTTAAAATTATTTTTCCACAAATAATAATAATTAGAAAATATTAACTTAATTACATTAACTTGAATACATTTCAGAAAGCATCCGAAGAATTGGGAGCCAAATAAAAATACTCGGATATGTAGTGCTCATTTCGTCAACAATAAAAAATCAGAGAATCCACAACATCCGTCTTATGTACCGACAATTTTTCCTGGCAAACATAATATAAAAAAATCTATTCAGTCACTCCAACGATTGGAACGATTACAGCAACGAGAATCAAGAACTAAAAAAATTAATGAAATGAGTAAGAATAAAATGAACGAAAACAATAATGCTTTAAATACTAATAATAATACTCTTTTTGCAGTTGGCGAGGATCATGAATCTATCGAAATTGAACAGCAGAATATCGAAACTTCTGTTTCTAATACTATGCCCCAAGCAACAAGTCGTAGTATTACTTGTCAAACAGATGAACAAATTGGTGAAAATATTTCAGATGATCAAACATATTTTTTTTGTAATATTAATTCTTGCGATGGTGTTAGTACTGCAGAACTACAGGTCAATATCCCAAAAAAAAAAGACAGCAGATAAAATGTGTGATGTAAATTTACCACCATTAGGAAAGTCCGTCCAAGATAAGGGGTGTGATCCAATCAGTCAAGATTTCGCGGAGCTCAACTGTCAAGGTTTTCATGGCCTAACTTCAATCCATGATGATCAATCTTTAAGCAGTTTAACCGGCGTCACTTTTGAAATTTTTTCCTTTCTTTTAAATATTCTTTCAGACTGCAGATCATCCAAAATTGATAAAAAAACCAAACTATTAATTACCTTAACAAAATTAAAAACAGGCCTTACATTCACGGCATTAGGGGTACTATTCAATATTCATCGAACTTCAGCCCAAAAAATATTTGTAAATCAGTTACAACAACTTAACATTTTATTAAAAAAATTTATATTTTGGCCTTCAAAATCTACAATTCAAGCAACGTTACCGGATGCATTCAGAAGAAATTATCCTGAAACACGTGTAATAATTGATTGCACTGAAGTGAATACAGAATTACCACCAGAAGTGAATCAAAGAGTTTTAATGTACTCTGAATATAAACATCATCAAACGGTAAAATTTTTGGTTGGGTGTACTCCAAATGGATTTATAAGCTTTGTATCTAAATGCTATGGTGGTCGCTCTAGTGATAGTTTTATTACAAACGATTGTGGCCTAGTCGATTTAATAGAACCTGGCGATGTTGTTCTAGCAGACAAAGGTTTTCCCCAGATAAAAACAGCAGTGGAAAAGAAAAATGCAGTTTTTATTATGCCTCCATTTTCCCATGATACACAATTTACAGCAGAGGAGGTAGAAGAAACTTACAATATTGCTTCGGTGAGAATACACATTGAAAGAGTGAATCAAAGGATCAAAGATTTTAACATTTTTTCAAAAGTTCCAGTATCTTTACTTCCTCATATCGATGAAATTGTTTTTGTGGTATGTGGCTTGATAAACATTGGAAAACCTATAATAAAGGAATGATCTGTAAGGTATATAATCAAGCTATTTTTTGAAAAATTTAAATAAATAAATTATTTCTAAAAAAAATTCTTAGAAAATTGCATATGTGCCTATTTAATAAAACCAACAACAATAATAATGTTATCTGATAGGAAGCTCGAGATTAAATTGTCGTTTTTTGTAGCAGGTGGTACGCTGCTCCTATTAAAAAGACAAATTTTTTAATATCCTACGGCATACCACCTCCTACAAAAAACGACAATTTAATCTCGAGCTTCCTCTCAGATAATTAATCCTCTTTTCTAGATTTCGGTTTTAAAACAATAATGTTTTTTAAGTAATAATTTATTTTCCAAATATAACTAACCAATTATCAAATGTCTGATAATTTTATCAAAGAAAAAATAATTTTAATTGTACATTATCAATAATACTTTTTTTTGTACATTTTTTTCTGTAATTTTTTTGCATTATATGACTATTTTATGTCAATTCGCAATGTATCAAAGACACTTATTTCCACTAGTTTTTTAATTGCTGAATACTGTAATATGAGGATATGGTATATGGGCAGCCAAAGCGAAAAATAAAATAATAAGTCTATGTTCTGTCGACTATTCGAGTGTTGATCGCACTCTTCATCAGGAAAAAATTTATGTCAAATTGTCAAGTTAGATGACATGGCAATGTAGCAACGTTTTTATCAATTTATATTTTCTTGAAAAATTCTCTTTGCTGTTTGCAGGTCGAATAAGAGTAAAGAGAATTAATATAATGCACTGCAGCACATACATGTTTGCATCTCTCCGAAAGCCCGGCTTTACAGGTGCAATTGGCCGATGTAATATTTCGATTGTTATTCAGCTGAAAATTATATTTTTATTATATTGACAGCTACTTGAACAATTTAATTAATTTTTAATATCATACAATTAATTTATGTAAATACTTACAATTATTTTTTACATTATAAAGATTTGAAACACTT
>JAKCPI010012007.1:0-16442 GCA_023213315.1 Euborellia annulipes | reverse complement strand
TCTGAGATCAGTATAAAAAAATATACGGGTTCACCCAATCAGATTTCTTGTGAATAAAACCTTGTCGACAAATGTTACCATTAGTTTATAATTTGCTTTTCTATGTAATATTTTCTCACTTTTAAATTTAGTGAATACAGTTTGCAATATACAAAAAAAAATTAAATTAGACATGTTATTAAATTGAAGGGTTTTTATTAAAAAAGTATCAAATTTTCAATTATTAATAAATAATTATTAGGAATATGATGAAATAAAGTCTATCCCACAAATATCGACCTTTTGATATATATCAACTTACTATTTATATCGAGAGAAAAAAAATCTGGTGTGACTGGCGCACAGCACACAACTTTCTCTTACCTTCGGTAATCGAAAGTTGTGTACTGTGCTTGTCACACCAGATTTTCGTGTCGACATGTATTTAGTTTCCGACAGTACGGTACATTTGAATTCAAGATGTAAAATTTATAAGTATGGGAAAATATTTATATTTTGTTACCATGGCAACCATTTCTCCTATCTTTCCTATGGAATACAAGAGTAAAGTGGTCTTCAGAAGATTTCAATCGCAAAATGAGAATATACATTTTAAAGAGCATCTAAAAAATAATTGATTTTTGAATTTAAAAAAAATCGTTGGAGCAAATTTTGAGAAAATCGAAAAAAAGCTGAAAAAGTACATCAGTAAAGTACTAGTACTCTTTGGCCGATTTTGATTAAAAGCTTATTTTCCGGTCCGGGGGGTGTTTAACTTAAATATAAAATTTCAACCTCATAGCTCAATTCCTTCATCCTTAAAATTGAACACACACACACACCACACACCCACCACCCACCCACCCACCCACAGACAGACCATGTCGCGAAAACCACTTTTTTGGATTCAGGGGACCTCAAAACGTGAAGATCCATCAAAATCTCGACATCGAATTTTTGACATGAATCCAATACTTTCTCTCTATATATATATATTACATATATACATAGGTAAGAGAAAGTAAAAATATATAAAAGAATATGCTATATTCTTTGACAATCGTAATTAAAATATTTATATAACGTTTAAAGTCTGTCTATATGGCCTAAGATGCCGAAAAAACTTAAAAAAAATATTTTTGAATGAGTACTTTTCATTCGATACCGGCAATCAAGTACTCATATGAGTAAAGTATCGAAAGAAAAGTATCGAGTAAAAAAAGTACTAGTATCGAAACAAAAGTATCGATACCAGTAAGTATCGATACTTTTTTCGTGTCCCTAATTGTGAGTATTTACTTTTTCAAGTCTTCTCCGGTATATTAATTAGGCTTCTGAGGTTGATCAAAAACGACACCGGATCAGGTCAGTGCGATATTTGCCACTGCTGTCAGAATAATGAACACCAGGAGGACGGGGGGATTCGCAGCGAGCGGGCACCTGGCCCCTGGTGATTTTTTCTTTTCGGGGGCTTTCTAAAATAAAAAGTAAAAATTGATTGTAACGTTTTAAGCAGTTGCCGAAAAGACTTAAAAAAATAATTTATATTGAAATATTTGAATGACTAGCTTACTTTTTCATTAGATTTTTTCCTTTGTTTTGTTGTATTTGTTACTGAAGATGGCTTTGTTGATCATAGCCGAAACGTTCCGAAATAAAGAGTGTTAACAAAATAGATTCTTTTTATTATTGGCTGCATCCTCTTTTTATATCATTAATCTTGTTGTATTTGTTATTGTATTTAAATTTGTATTGTGTTTGTTGGACTGGTGCCTCTAAGACGGGTCGTAATAAATTTATTTATTATTTATTTAGACCGGCAATCACGTACTCATATGAGTAAAGTATCGAAAAAAAGAAAAAGTATCGATACTAGGAAGTACTTTTTTGTGTCCCTAAGCCTGCATTCATGTCAAAAATCTGAGAATCAGGTATTTTGATAGAAATACATAATTTGTGGCCTACCTCTGTATATCTAGTTTGTAAACAAATTATCTCAAGAACGAACAAAGCTACAGCAAGTTGAAATTTTATATCTAAGTTAGGTACACCCTACTGAGACGAGACACGAAATTTTTGAACAAAGTCGACCAAAGAATACTAGTACTTTACTGATGTACTTTTTTCAGTTTTCTCAAAATTGGCTACAACGATTTTAATTATTTTTTAGATGCTCTTTGAAATGAATATTCTCATTTTGTCCTTGAAATTGTTTGAAGCACACTTTACTCTTGTACTTCCTAGGAAAGATAGGAGAAATTGTTGCTATGGTAACAAAATATATTTTCCCATATTTATAAATTTTACATCTTGAATTCTAATAAATCGGTGAAAACTAAACATATCTCGATACAAAAAATCTTATGTGACAAGCACAATGACTGAAAAAAGCAAGGGGACCTACAAAGCAACAACTTTGTTTATTTCATACAGATTGGTTAAAATTATATATAGATTGAAAAGAAGAAGGGGGTTTTGAAATTTGACAATAGAGAGTTTCATTTTCGTGGAGACTAACTACCTGGCTGCTTGCTCCTTTATCCTCTTATTGTTAATTATATATAGATTCCAATTAGAACATCAACATTGTTTAACAATGTATATACAGGGAGGAAAAAATTTAGCTTGCGACAAAAGCCAGCTGGCATTTCTACAAGACGAACCAATTTTTTTTTTTTTTTTTTTTAATTATACGCTTATTGTTTTGATGCATTTCAAATGCAATTCATTTATTTAGGCCGAAACAGACAAGACATTATGTCTAAGACGAAATGTCTGTCTGGGTGTGTTTGGACAGTTGATTAGAGCGGATCAAATAAAATAAATAAATGCTTAATGTTAACAAGCAAGAATTATATTTTTTTTAAAATAGGTAATTAAATCACACAGTTATTTTTTTTTAATTAATGATACATATTAAAAATTTTAAATTGACGGAATTTATTGAATTAAATCTTCAACGAAATAAATAATGCAATGAAAGTGGGTCAAAAAAATATTTAAAAAAATAAATGCTTTTGCGTGGAAAAAATTTCCCCTAAGAGATGGATCATCCGTCGTAATTGTTTATTCCATACAAGGGTAGGCAGAATCGCCATCATTTCGGATTGAAATCCTTAAATATTATCCCAAATTTTGGATTCGGATCCAGGTTTGAAACCCATATTCGCTATAGGATCCTGAACTAAACTTTTCCGATGTCGACATATACATTTAGCAAGACTGTTTTTTGTTGGTGATGCCAAGCGCCCTAGGGCTCCCGGGGATCTCCAGCCTTTCCAGGGCATCGCTGTGCTTCCATTGCACCTAGCCACCCACCATTTAATATATACCATATTTAGTTTCCGACAGTACGTTAGAATTTAAGAAATTTTTTTTTGTTTTCATTTTATTTAAGGTCTTTTTCAGCATCGGAGGCCTTTTTACAAAATTCATTTTTACTTTCTCTTACATATGTAATATATATATATATATATATATATAGAGAGAGAGAAAGAAAGTTTTGGATTCATGTCAAAAGCACAAAACACAACTCTCTTACCTTCCGTAATCGAAAGTTGTGTTCTGTGTTTGTCACACCAGATTTTTTTTTATATTTGCTAAAAATAGGATTTTTTTTTTTTGAATTTACAAAAAAAAAAAAAAAAAAAAAACGAAAAGAAAATTAATTCTTCGTGTTCGCTTCTTTCTCAGGATTCCAATTTCAAAGATTGAGAATTTAATTTCTTTTTGGTATCTTATTTCTTTTCTTTACTCAAAAAAAAAAAAAAAAAAATTAAAGAGGAAAGAAAAGAAAAAAAAGAAAATTAAAAGAGGTGAATGCCAGTAGCTCTGATTCCAAATGTAATTTTATATTAATATAAAGAAAAAAAAAACATTATAGATTCCCAAAAACCAAATTTGATATTATAATAAATTTTGTAATATAATCGGTATACTAGCTGTGCAACCCGTCTTCGGCGAGTTTTATTTTATAGATTTCTCTTACTTATTGTATTTACATCAAAAATCGGTGTCGAGATTTTGATGGAAATACACGTTTTGATTCATTTATCATTTAAAAAAAAGCGGAAACCCTCAAAATGTTCCCTCTTTGGGTGTTTAAAATAAAATATGAAGGAAATGAGCTACGAGATTGAAATTTTATTTTTAAGTTAGTTACCACCATAGCACGTGACAGTAAACTTTTAAATAAAATCGGTCAAAGAGTACTAGTACTTTACTGATGCACTTTTTCAGCTTTTTTTTTTCTATTTTCTCAAAGGATTTTGAATAAAATTCAAAAATCAATTATTTTTTAGATTCTCTTTAAAATGTATATTCTCATTTTGCCATTGAAATCTTCTGAAGACCACTTTACTCTTGTACTTCATAAGAAGGAAAGGAGAAATGGTTGCCATTGTAACAAAATATAAATATTTTCCCAAGTTTATAAATTTTACATCTTGAATTCTAATATATCAGCGGAAACTAAATATATCTCGACACAAAAGATCTGGTGTGACAAGCACAGAACCGAAGGTAAGAGAAAGTTGTGTGCTATGCGCCAGTCACACCAGATTTTTTCTGGACACTTAACGTTCTCTATAAAAATGCATTATTATCTTATCTCATTTTGTGTACTTCAAAATATAAATATTTTACTAAATCAAAAATTATGGTGTGGCTTCCAATTACCGAAGATATGAGAAAGTTCTGTTCAGTCACACCAGATTTTTCGGCATAAATACATTTATTAGTGCAGGTGATTTTTATACTATTTTTATTATTATTCGGCCTATTATCCAGTAGCAAATGTTTGTCCTAATTTATTATAATCCAAGAAGAATATCTTTTAACGGTGCTTGGCTTGGCTTGCCATTTAATGGAATTTTTTTTTTTTTAAGAGAGAGGGGGAGGGAGAGAGGAGAGAGGGGATATGGGTCAGGTGTCGCCCTGCATGGTGCAACAACGAAGGGATGGACTGGCTCCTCGCCGCCAGCAAGGGCAACGCTGTCTAGACAGTGCACCAGACGAAAATATCTAGCACTCGCGCCCGAGGGGCAACTCAGGGGAAGTGTACAAAAGAGGGGGGAGAGAGAGGCAAACGCGGCGGCGCACTGCCCGCCGACGGGGGGCCCTCCCCCCACACACCTTTCTCTTTCCCACTCACTCTCTTTCCCAACTCTTCTCTTCCGATCAAACCACTCACTCACTCACTCTCACCCATTTTGCAATTTATATTCATAGGTATATTACGATTAGCGGTTCCCAATACCAAATATACTGTATATCGGGGCAGATTTAAATCCAGCTATAAAGTCAGGACAAAGAGAGCAAGATTGCTGCGGTCAAGCAACGCTAAGCTTGGCAGAATTACGGGTTGGTGGTCACCATCTGTATTCGCTATGAGAATCGATAGGGGTTTTTAGATTGTACCTTTTTGATAAATTTAATGCGAAAAGTATTGCAAATTGAGACTGATTAATGTTTAATTAAATAAAAATCTTGTATGACTGGCGCACAGCACACAACTTTCTCTTACCTTCGGTAATCGAAAGTTGTGTACTGTGCTTGTCGACATGTATTTAGTTTCCGACAGTATGGTTCATTCGATTTTCAAAATGTAACATTTATAAGTATGACAAAATATTTATATTTTGTTACCATGGCAACCATTTCTCCTATCTCCTCTATGAAGTACAAGAGTAAACTGGTCTTCAGAAGATTTCAATGAGAAAATGAGAATATACATTTTAAAGAGCATCTGTAAAATAAATGATTTTTGAATGTAAAAAAAAATCGCTGGAAGGAATTTCGAGAAAATAAAAAAAAAAAAAATATGGGGATTGACTTCCCCGAGACTTTCTCGTATATTCTTTTTGGAATTACGTCTGGGTGTGTATGTGTGAACACGTTTGCTTAAAAACCAAAGCAGCTAGATCGATGAAATTTGGTATATGCTCCTTACACTAAAATTGTAGATTTCTATCAACTTTTGGAGTAAATACGTCACTTGGAAGTAGTACTTTACTTAAAAGTTTTTTCAAAATTTTGAAATTTCCAATATTTTTGTTATATTATGATAAAATACTCTATTTTAAAAGTTTTTATTCTTTGACATTTTTTCGAAAACTGAATAGTTTTTGAAATAATCAAAGAAGAAATAGAAAATATTCGTTAATTTTGATAAAAAATCAAAACAAAATCATACAGGTGTCATTAAAAAAAGGGTAAATATAAACAAATGAATTTGTTTATATTTGTCCTTTTTTTAATGACACCTGTATGATTTTGTTTTGATTTTTTATCAAAATTAACGAATATTTTCTATTTCTTCTTTGATTATTTCAAAAACTATTCAGTTTTCGAAAAAAATGTCAAAGAATAAAAACTTTTTAAAATAGAGTATTTTATCATAATATAACAAAAATATTGGAAATTTCAAAATTTTTGAAAAACTTTTTAAGTAAGTACTACTTCCAAGTGACGTATTTACTCCAAAAGTTGATAGAAATCTACAATTTTAGTGTAAGGAGCATATACCAAATTTCATCGATCTAGCTGCTTTGGTTTTTAAGCAATCGTGTTTACACACACACACACACACACACACACACACACACACACACACACACACACACACACACACACACACACACACACACACACACACACACACACACACAGACATAATGCCAAAAATGGTTTTTTTGGACTCAGGGAGGTCCAAAACGTGGAGAAACATCAAAATCTCGAAGTCGAATTTTTTTACGATTACATAACTTTCTCTATACGAGAAAGTAAAAAACTGAAAAAGTACATCAGTAAAGTATTAGTACTCTTTGGCCGATTTTGATTAAAAGCTTATTTTCTCGGTCCCGGGGGGGGCGTTTAAATTAAAAATAAAATTTCAACCTCCTAGCTCAATTCCTTCATGCTTAAAAGTGAACACAGACACACACACACACACATAGACAGACCATGTCGCGAAAACCACTTTTTTGGATTCAGGGGACCTCAAAACGTGAAGATCCATCAAAATCTCGACATCGAAATTTTGACATGAATCCAATACTTTCTCTCTCTCATAAGGAGAAAGTGAAATTGGTACTTTTTATTCCCAAAAAAGGTATTATTGAATAAAACTTCTACATTTTTAATAAGTATATTTTTATTTATCCATTATGACTGTTTTATTCAAGTTCTTTGATCTAATTTAAAGGTTATTAGCTCAGGGGCCCACATCTTGTGGGTACGTGGATGGCGACCACGAGCTGCCCTAGCTGTGACTGGCAGTACTTCTGGTTCTTTGCCTGTCAGTCTCTTCTTTTCTATAGGCGTCAGACCGTGCGACAGGCCGGCCTGTTCTATTCCTTCCCAGTCGCAAAAAAAACCCATGTTTGATAAATTCCGCCGACCCCGCACCGCGGGAATAATCAGGCAAAGAAAGAAGAAGAAGTAGATCTAATTTAAAGGTTATGTTGAATTGTTTACTAATACGTAAAAGAAAAAAAAGCCTGCATTTGTAATCTAAAATTTGCTTTTATATTTTTTATTGTCATATTGACTCAACTAATTTATACATGGAGACAGGGAATGAATAAAATTGACAATTAGGCTGGGAATAATCGGTCGAGAGATAGTTTTGTCGATGGACGTAGGTGCACCTGTATGCGCATGCGCACACGACACAACTGCAGATCAACTCGATTTTTATGTCCATCGACTAAACTATCTCTCGACCGTGTATTCCCAGCCTTACTATTATAAGTAGTATTTCGACAATTGTCAATACAACCTCACTTTTTACTTTCTCTTACCTATGTATATATGTATATATATATAGAGAGAGAAAGTATTGGATTCATGTCAAAAATTCGATGTCGAGATTTTGATGGATATACACGTTTTGAGGTCCCCTGAATCCAAAAAAGTGGTTTTCGCGACATGGTCTGTCTGTCTGTGTGTGTGGGTGGGTGGGTGGGTGTGTGTTCAATTTTAAGCATGAAGGAATTGAGCTAAGAGGTTGAAATTTTATATTTAAGTTTTATACCTTCCTGGACCGTGAAAATAAGCTTTTAATCAAAATCGGCCAAAGAGTACTAGTACTTTACTGATGTGGTTGTTCAGTATTTTTCGATTTTCTCTAAATTCGCTCTAACGATTTTGATTAAAATTCAAAAATCAATTAATTTTTAGATTCTCTTTAAAATGTATATTCTCATTTTGCAATTGAAAGCTTCTGAAGATCACTTTACTCTTGTACTCCATACGAAAGATAGGAGAAATGGTTGCCATGGTAACAAAATATAAATATGTTTCCCATACTTATAATTTTTACATTTCGCCGTAAAATCTGGCGTGACAAGCACAGAACACAACTTTCACTTACCGAAAGTAAGAGAAAGTCACACCAGATTTTTATTTTTCAAGTGTTTTAAATTTGCAAACAACCCCAAAAAAAAATCCAGGAAGGTTGAGGTATTTGATTTTTTTTTTTTTTTTCATAAATGGCGCTGCGAATATTGATCCCGCTGAGAGCGTCCTTGTCCTGGCTGCTAGTGCTGTGTCAAGGGGTCAAGGGGTACGTGTGTGCGTATTGCGGGGTGCGTAGCCGACACGACACGTGCAGCTCGTCTGCAAGGAAGGTCAACGTTCTCTCCCTCGCCTGGGTTTTTCGAGGTCCACACACATTCAGAGAGTGAGTGCGCCTTGTTAAAGAAAACAACGAACGACGAGAGAAGAAGAAGAAGAAGATATCGATTGGATCCTAGACAAGGCACACGACACGTCATCACACAGCCACTGCATCCGATCACCTAGGCGACAGGATTACATTTTGATTAAATAAAGAATCTGGTTCCCATAATAGCAATAGGAAGAAAACCTCAAAGCAAAGAATAAAAAGAAAAAAATACAGGGGTTTTAAGGTTATTTGGACATTAGAGACTAATTTTTTTAATATGCTATGTTATGTTATCAATATCACATATGTATATAATAATTTTTTGAAGCAGATCTGACGTAGAGGTTATCGTATAATTATTAAAAAACTGATATTTAACATGTAGCCTATGGGGAATGTAGACGAAACGCACACATTTCGAATTAAGTAGCCACTCCAGATAAAGATAAAAAACAAAAAAAAAAACAAAAACTATCGAATACTAACCAAGGGCGGATACAAGGAGGGGGGGGGTAAAGGGGGTAATTATCCTCCCTGAGATTAAAAAAAAAATACTTTTTTTCGAAAAAAAAAATGTATTTTTAATGTAAAATTTTAAAAATTAATACTTAAAAATTTGATTCATATTTATATTCTGGCAAACAAGTACAGAAAGCGCCTTTAAATTACCGAAATTAAGAAAAAAATGTGTGCTGTGCGACCAGTCACTCCAGGCCCCCCCCCGAGAAACACCTCTGGATCCGCCACTGCGTTAAACACGTTAAAAATAAAATCAAAATTTTCTAATGAAGGTTTTTAAAATTAAAAACTAAAAAAAATTCACGAAAATGTCAGTTCAACATATTTAAACATAATTAAGTCACGTGATCAGAGCAGTCGCATAAAATCGCGTTTCACTCTTTCACTTATTATTGACGATATTTTTTTTTTCACAAATCGCCCGCTCATTGTGTCTAAACTGATTTGCATTTCTCATTGTAATATCATATACTTATATATAAAGCCCTTAAACCGGTGTCCGATGTGTGAACCCACCAATCAGGCCTCAGTGATAGCGGCTGATTGGCGAAATTCAGAGAGGGCGGAGTCGGTAAGGCAAATTCAAAATTTTTAACTACTAAACGTGTACGAGACGCCGCCCGCCAGGGCTAAGTTGATTATGGCGCAGCGAAGCCGGTGGTACAAAATCAACATAATCAGCTGTTAAATGCAAATGTTGCCAGATTTAAATTATGTAAAAAAAAAAAAATACTTAAGTCAAAAGTTATTTTTGTTAATTAAATTATTAACTTAATCCAATGATAGGCCACGATGAAATTATAATAATGAATTTATGCATTTAAATTTTTTATTTTATTTAAAAAACAAAAATTGAGATTCTATTATGACATTCGGGGTAAGCCTACTGGCCGAAAAATCTTAAAAAAATGTTTTTACTTATAGATATGTATCTTTAATGTCTGAACTTGATTAAAAAAAAGGCGAGGGTCCGCCTTAGGGGGGTGGAGAGGGCGAGGTCCGCCGCAGGAGGGCGGAGCGGCTAGTATATGAAGAAAACTCTAAGTATAAACCCTAAATAAATGACTTGATATTTTTACCTCTATTTAAGAGCACCGGGGGAAGTTTTGAAAATTCATTGCCTTTTTTTGTTTTTGTTTTTAATATAAAACAAAAAGCTATCACTCAAAATAATAAATCATTGTGAGAGGGCGGGGGGGGGGGGGGGGGGAGGTGATTTTCCGCCCTACGGCAGGCAGCCTAATATTATAAATTTAGGAGTTAGATATTAGACTTTTAAGGATAATTTATTATTATAGATTTCAACTAATAAATCATCATCTGATATACCGGGTATATAACATAATAATATGAGATCTAAATTGGCAATTAAAAAATCTGGTGTGCTGTGCGCCACAGCACCCAACTTTCTCTTACCCTTCGGTAAGTGCACCGTGATTGACACACCAGACGAGAAGAACTTGAGAACAGAACGAATTAGAAGACGTTTTAAGCGACATCGAGGATAAAAAATTGCAGAGAGGTCTGACATGCATTGTTTTCAGTGGCGTAACGTACACCCCCGCAAAACCCGCGATTCGGAAGGGGGGCTTATGGGGCCCGCGGGCCGGGCTAAAAAATTATTACTTAACCAGATTGGCAAGTTTTATCCCGACGAGTATAATACACTGTTTTATACATGGATAAAACTACCACGGATAAAACTAGGCTGATGTAAGAAACTGTAAAAAAAAAACAACTCGCTGAAAAATCAGGTTAAAAGATAAATGAATTTTATTTGAATTTCCTTTCTCGTCGGGTTTGACCATGCACATCCGAGTTTTATACATTTTATACGTTTTATACATTCGTTTTATCCATGATTTCTGTATAAAACTACAAAATCATGTATAAAATCCAACTCTGATCTTAACGAAGCTATCAAAGTGTTTGCATCAAAGAAAGCAAAAAGAGAAACAGACGCGTACCCAGGCCCCCCCAACTGTCTCGGTACGCCCCTGAAGAGAAAATCGATTATTTTAAATGTATACATTTTTCTTCCTACTTAATCATTATTCATTTTGATTTTTTGTGATGAAGAATATACATTAAAAATCTGGTGTGACTGTCCCGCAGCACACAACTTTACCGAAGGTAATCGAATGTTGTGTTCTGTGCTTGTTACACCAGATTTTTCGTTTCCTCCAATATTTTAGAATTCAAGATGTAAAATTTATTAGTATGGAAAATATTTATATTTTGTTACCATGGCAACCATTTAGCCTATCTCTCCTATGAAGTACAGTGAGCGCTACAATTAAGTCCCCCCCCCCCCTGATAGCTTTAGTCTTAGGTATCAGATATAGTATATGGTAAATGGGGAAATAATTTTAAATTTGAAAAGGTAAAATAAAATCATTTGTAAGCTATCAGGTGGGGAGTTAATTGTGGCGCTCACTGTACCACTTTAGGTCTTCAGAAGATTTCAATGGCAAAATGAGAATATACATTTTAAAGAGCATCTAAAAAATAGTTGATTTATGAATTAAAAAAATTTTTTCCCTCTCTTTTTCTTTCTTTTTTTTTCCCCCTTTTCTTTTTTCCTCCTCTCTTTTTTTAAAAAAAAAACAAACATTGTGTCGTTTTATGAAACCACGATGCAAGTGAAACTTTTTTCGGATCGTAGGCTTTTAACTGAAAATTTTCAGAAAATTATGCATTTAAGGGTATTAAAATCGCGTTTTTAATCTTAACTTAATAATTGGAAAATGGGAAATCAATAGAGGCATGTTAAAAACTGAGAACAATATTTATTTAGTAATTGAATCATTTTAAATTATTTTAAAAATTATATTTTATCAATTTAAAAATTAAATAATTAAATCTCACAATTATTTTTTATAATTCATCATATATATTAAATTTCAAATTTCATATTTTGTCGTCACGGCTTGTGACGTCATAACTTGTAGCGTCACGGCCTTCGTCCTTGTAACGCGACATGCTGATAGAGAAACGAAAAAATTTGTGTCGATCAAAATAAAGTTTCACTTTAAAAAAGATAAAAGAAATTGGATTAAAAAAAAAAATCTAGAGAGAAGACCTTGTTAATATTCTCTTGAAATTTTCAATCTCTTCTCTCACCCTAAAGAAATTTCACTTTCTTTTGATTAATAATAACTTTCTTTTTTTTTGTTTTAATATTATAATTTATAATATGATATATTTTTTTTATATTATAAAATAATATAAACAAATTTTAATCTCGTTAATATTATAAAGCGCGCACAACACAAGAGTAGATAGATAGTTTATTTAGGGCAGACAGAGAATAACATTATATTCATTCATAAAAAACTTGAATAAAAATAAAAGCAAAAAGTTTTCATCATCAATCGATAGTTATGAAATTTATTAACTTTTTTTTTTTTTTTTTTGCTATTGAATGGAATTACATTTTCTATACAAAAAAAAAAAAATAAGGGGAACAAAAAATGAATTTTATATTGGGATCTCCTTCATTAATTATTTGAGTTGAGTTTTATTTTTAAAAGACTAGTGTCGTCACGGGGTCCGAGCCCTCTTTACTTTTTTACAAAGGGAGTGCATAGCCTTCATGACACGAATTTCAACGAAAATTTTTTTATGTGAAGTACTTAATGAAAAACAAATTCTGTTAAAGCGAGAGAATGCATTGCCTTTGCAAGATGCTGGGTGATATTGATCATAAAAGCATTGAAAACATAAATCTTGTAAACATAAATCCCGAGTTCGAATCTCGCCCTGAGCAACTTTTTTTTTTTTGTGTAATTTATTTATTTTGCCTGGAAAATGAACGACCCAACTAATTAAAACAAATATTATTGTAAATTTATTTATGTGTTCAATAAATAGTAATATATTTCTAGTATAATATTAAATATTTCCTTATATTAAATTTTTGACCAGAAACCATTCGAATTTTCTTTAAATAAATGAAACAAGTTAAAAAATTAAATTCCAATAATTAATTAATTATTTATTTATTAACTAGCCGCGCCGCCCGCCTTCGGCGGGCTCCGCGTCTAGCCGGGGGCTTCGCCCCCTGGACCCCACCAGCTGGCTCGGGCCCGCCTGCGGCGGACCCTCGCCTTTTCTTATGAGAAACGGGCTGGCGTCTAGACAGGGGCTACGCCCCCCTGGACCCCCGCCAGCTGGCTCGGCCGCCTGCGGCGGACCCTCGCCTTTCTTAATTATGAGAAACGGACTGGCGTCTAGACGGGGGCTACGCCCCCTGGACCCCATCAGCTGGCTCGGGCCCGCCTGCGGCGGACCCTCGCCTTTTCTTAATTATGAAAAGAAAATTATTATTACTAACAACTAAGTATTCCAGTCCTGTGCCTGCTTGAGGATTTGTTTACATTCAAAGAATACACAACTGCAAAGAATACTTAAATATTTCTCTATACATTTCCTATGGGAGAAATCGTAGCTTTAGCAATTAATAACTCAAAAAGTTATAGGAATTTCGGAACCCGAGTATTTTTCCGGGACTCTCCATAACGTCCTTTATAAGACTGCAAAATTTCGTTTCAAAATTCCAACGGGAAGTTGGTCAAACAGAGCGTGACAGACGGACGGACAGACGGACAGACGGACAGACGGACAGACGGACGGACAGACGGACACACCACAATTATTATATATAGATATTAAATAATATTCTAAAACAAAACAAAAAAAAAAAAAATAGTTGCTCAGGGCGAGATTCGAACTCGGGATTTATGTTTACAAAGAATGAACGCTACTAATTTAGCCACAATGGCTTTTTGATTTGTTATTGTTAGCAACAACTTAAGGCATGCAGGCAAAATCTTTAACATTTTTTTTTTAGACGAACGGTTGAGTAGTGCGTTCTCTGGCTTTAACAGAATTTGTTTTGCACATAAAAAAAATTTTCGTTGAAATCCGTGTCATGAATGCTATGCACTCCACTTGTTAGTTCTTTTGTAACATTTCGTTTCACAATTCCAGAGAGATATCCCAAAAAGCAGACAAACAGATATCTAAGAAATTATAAACCCTCTCGCATATATAAATATTCTTATGACTAGTTAATTAATGGAAAAATTTATTTATATAACAATTTTTATAATTTTTAATTTGAGTGATCTAATTATAATTTATTTACTTACAATTAATTGGCTTTGAATTTTTCAAAAAAGGCCCAATGCTTTTCAATGAGGAAATTTTTTTTTTTTGAATTTAGGAATCTGACTATTTTTCCTCTAATTTCTATTACATCTTCAATAAGGTTACGAAATCGTATTTCAAAATTCTGGCGGGAAATTAGTCCAATAGTTACGACATATGTTTAACTTCAACAATTAATAACTCAAAAGCTTATAGAAATTTCGAAACCAATTTCTTGTAAGCTCTCTCTTTTGAGCATATAAAATTTGAATTGAAAATAAACTAAAGAGAAGTTGTCAAAACAGATCGTGCCAAACACCGAATTATATATATATATATATATAGAGGGACTTTTGATTATACGAACTTAATTAATGACTTTTGAATTTTAAGATGAAAATAACATAATTAAATCATCCAATTAATTTTTTATATTTAATAATATAAATATCAATATTAAATTTTTCATTAATTAAGTTTATATCATCCTTTTTTTCATTAATTAAGTGATGAGACTGAGAGGAGATACCAGTCCCGAAAGGGACTGATTTTTGGGGAGTAGGGAGGTGAAGGGCCTCTCACTCCCAACATTGGAACCGGGTTAATGGCAATTACGCTAGATACCGGTACTTGGGTTTGGTGCGTGCCTCCGTGCACGATGCACCAGGGGTAAATAACCGGGGAATGATTTTTTTTGTAGGCTATTGAGGGTTTTAATGCCGTAATTTAAGCTTTTCCCTCAAATAAAAAAAAAAAAAAAAATTTCATTAATTAAAGAAAGAGAGGGAGGCAGTCCCGAAAGGGACTGATTTTTAGGGAGTAGAGAGGTGAAGGGCCTCTCACTCCCAACATAGAAAACCGGGTTGTTGGCTCTCGAGCTAGATACCGGTACTTGGGGTTGGTGCGTACCTCCGTGCACGATGCACCAGAGGTAAATAAACGGGGAATGATTTTTTTTGTAGGCTATTGAGGGTTTGTATGCCATAATTTAGACTTTTCCCTCAAAAAAAAAAAAAAAATCATTAATTAGGCTCTAATTATCCATATAATTGTTTTTTGTTACTTTATATAACAAAATAGGCAAAGGGTTTTTTTTAATTTTTCTCCTTCAAAATCAAATGATCGAAAAAAGACAAAGAAAAGGACAAAAAGAATCTACAAAGAAGATCCCTGTTCAAACTCTGGGCATGCAGGATTTTTCATTAAATAAATATATTTATTTAATGTAAACAAATCCTCAAGCAAGCCCTGGATTGGAATATAGGATCTTACCACAATAGCCCTCAGGCAACTCTACGGCCGGTATTCATAATCGAGACTTATTGAACAAGTCAGACTAAAGTAATTGCTTAAGTTCACTTTCGATTCATAGTCACAAACAAGCAATCCTTTGAGTCAGTGCAAACAAGCAGCACCTGGCGGAGACTTGACAAAGTAAAGACTTGTTACCTAGGTCACTAACCCTTACTTATTCGATGTTTTCGTTATTCAGAGTTATTTCTTAAGCCAAGACTAGTTTCAAATAAGTTCGTTCGATTTCATAGTTATTTTTCATGCGGACTAGATAGCAAACAAGTCAGAATTTAACAAGACAAGTCGAGAGGTGACTTGAGTCTTTGTTTTTGACAGCAGTTGTCAGATTTTAATTTTCAAATTATCATAAAAGTAAAAAATTAAGGTAAGAATTAATTATTAAATTAAATTATTATTAAATAACATTATTATTTATTCAAATTTCCACTTGGAATATAATAATTAATAAAAATATATTTTTTTGCAGTTCTATTTTGGAAATTATAGTTTATAAAAAAGAAGAGCATTATTATATTATTATAAAAGGTAAATGAATACTTTGTTTTAAATAACTATTAATTATTTAAATTTACATTTGGAATATAATCTTTAATAATAACTAAAATATTTATTTTAGATGGACTTGCACACACAATTATGATTTAAATTTATATTGTGGAAGTGTTTTTTATGATGAACTAAAGTGTTGATAGTTAATAAAATAAAACACGGTAGTTTTTTGGTTGCAGGTCAATTTTCGACTGAACATTCAGTTCAGATGGTTATAAATCATAATCTTCAGGCTTGGAAATCACAATCAAGTTATATTTAC
>JAKCPI010012006.1:0-74297 GCA_023213315.1 Euborellia annulipes | reverse complement strand
TACAGCCAAAATTATTTCTTTTATTGCCAACATCAAAGTCGGAGGTGAGAATAAATGAAATTTTTATTTTTATTATTTCAAAAAATTTCATTTAATTTCATTCAAAATTTCATTCAATTTAAATTTTAATACTATTTAGGTTAGAGCCAGATGCGAGAATAAATGAAATTTTGAAAAGAAATTAAAATTTTTCATTCCTCCGCTTTTCTCTATATGAAATATATAGAGAGAGAGTGTATTGCGATCATTTTTGTCAAAGCAATATTTAGGCCAATCTTCAAAGCCGATGAAATGAAATTTTAATTTTAATTCAAAATTTCATTCATACCTGCTTTCTGGTTCTGATGATAGCCTAAACCAGTATCGAAACGTCACAATAGTTGAAATATTTTGGCTGCATATCTTTTGGAATTTATATTCACCTTACCATCCCCACAAAGACATATTGTCACAATAAATTTATATAAAATATTTATTTTTTATTATTTAATCAGTCGTTGTGGTTATGCCTTCTCCTCTAGATATTTCACAATTCTATTGTCTTTAAATAAAATCATAGATCGCTCTGGGATCCAAACCCTCGACCTCTTATAGCGCAGTTGTTTTCTCCTCGAGGGGTTGTTACTGATTTTCCCATGTATCAAAAAGAAATATTTATGGATTTTTTGCATTTATGTATTTTATGAATGTAAACAAACTCTTTCTTAATATGTGGTAGGAGCCAACTGAGGGGGGTCTAGGGGGTAGAAAGTTTGTTTCTTTTTTCAATTAACACTTACAATATTGAGCTGGTTCAAATGTCTCAGATGAAAGATTACACATACGTAATGTTAAATTTTGTGTTAGTGTTTGTGAATAATAGACACGGAGAGGGGATGCGTGTCTATGTGCGTCTACGTGTACCTGCTGCATCTACAGAGTGCCGGGCCTATCTTTGAGACGGCTAATCTAACCGCCGCCGCCGTCACCTCTCTTTACACACACACACAGGGGGGGGGGGGGGGGCACATTTCACTTATTCCCCATCTATCTTTTTCTCTCGAGATCGCTTCTTATCACTCGGGGGGAAAATTGCCCAGAATCGGTGCCGGGCGGTGGTGCCGCCCCTGGGCGCAAACTCTCCCTTTTTGAATTGAAAGAACAATAGTGAGGACGGAGAGAATGGGAATGCTATTTTATTTAGCATTAAAAAAAAAATGTATTTTTTTGTATTTTGCTCTGTCAAAAATATGGAGCAAAAGATGATTTTATTTTGTCAAAGTAATTTTTGACTGACTTGCTGAATTGTACCTGTGGAGTGACACACCCTGCCAAACAAATCAACTCCCTATTTTTTTGTATTTGTCTGTCAAATATATCAAAGTGTTTTGACTGACTTTTGTTGAATTAAAATCTGTGGAGTGAATGTCCACACACCCTGTTTAAACAATTAACTTCCTCTATTTTTTTATTTTTATTTGTCAAATAATGATAAAAAGATGATTTTATTTTATCAAAGGTTTTGACTGACTTTTGCTGAGTAAATCATCCTGTTTAAACAACCAACTTCCTTCTCTTGTCAAAATGAATTTTGCATTCCTTCTTTGATGATACTGAGGGTAGAACCACATAAATATAAACCTTGTTCAAAATGTTCACTTGAAACTTCCACAGCGGGTCCTAAATTTACTCTTCTTTATCTTATTTATATTGGAAGAAGAATAATTGAATTAAATTTGATTTATTCTCTCGATTATGCTACTTTCATACCAAAATCGAGAGAATAAATCAAATTTAATTCAATTATTATTCTTCTTCCAATATAAATAAGATAAAGAAATTAAATTTAAAGATTGCGCTGTGGGTTTCAAGTGAAACATTTTGAACTAAGGTTGTATTTATGTGAGTTTCACGAGGGTACCCTCGAAACATCATCAAGAATAGGAATGCAAAATTTCATTTTTGAAATACCCAAAGGGAAGTTGGTTGTTTAAACAGAGTGTGACATTCACTCCACAGATTTTAATTCAACAAAAGTCAGTCAAAAACACTTTGACAAAATAAAATCATCTTTTTGCTCCATATTTGACAAACAAAAATACAAAAAAATACATTTTTTTTTTAATACTAAATAAAATAGCGATTCCCGTCCTCTCCGTCCCTCACTATTGTTCTTCAATAAAAAGGGAGAGGGGGACGACCTTGCGCAGGGCGTTGACAAGGCACAAGTGACGTCACCACCGCCAGGCTTTCGATTCTAAGAATTTTGGCCCGGTGATAAGAAGCGATCCTCGAGAGAGATAGATAGAGGAGAATGAGTGAAAGAGAGAGAGAGAGAGAGAGAGAGAGAGCTTATCAGCTGTGTGTGTGTGTGTGTGTAGAGTGACGGCGGCGGCGGCGGCTAGACGAGTGTCTCGCGTCTAGACGGCGCACGCATAGAGGCAGCAGACACGTAGACACGCATATACGGGGATCCCCTCTCCGTGTCTAGTATTCACAAACACTAACACAAAAATTAACTTACCTAGTATGTCTGTCTTTCACTCTGAGACTTATTTAACCAGCTCAATATTATTAATATTAATTAAAAAAAAAAAACTATAGCCGCTTCTACCCCCCTAGACCCCCCCCCCCTCCAGTTGGCCCACCTACTACATATTCCAAACCAGTGCCTGCTTGAGGATTTGTTTACATTCATAGAATACATAAATGCAAAGAATACATAAATATTTCTCTATACATGGGAGAAATCGTAACTTGCCCTCGGGCTTGGCTTAGCGCGCCTGCCTTGTATACCAAGGGTCGAGGGTTTGGATCCCAGGCAGTCCTATGATTTTATTTAAGACAGCGTTTTTCAAATTGTGAGGGCTTGTCTAAGGGGAGGCGCGAATGTTAACCACAGCGACTTATTTTTCAAATGATTGCTAGTTTTATAAATAGGAATAAATAATAAAAAATAAATATTTTTATATAAATTTATTGTGATGTATGTCTTTGTGGGAGTATTGTTAAGGTGGAGTAAAAAAAAAAAATTCCAAGGCATATGCGGCCAAAATTATTTCTTTTATTGTGACGTTTCGACCACTGGTTTAGGCTATCATCAGAGCCAGAAGCGAGAATGAATGAAATTTTGAATTAAAATTAAAATTTCATTTCATCTCACCTCCGGCTTTGAAGATGGCCTAAACCAGTGGCCGAAACGTTACAATAAAAAATGATCGCAATACTTTCTCTCTCTATATATTTCATATATAGGGTAAGAGAAAGTAATAAGAGCCGGAGGTGAGAGAATAAAAGAAATTTTAATTTTCATTCAAAATTTCATTTATTCTCGCATCTGGCTCTGAAGATGGCCTAAACCAGTGGCCAAAACGTTGAATGAAATTTTGAATGAAAATTAAATGAAATTTTGAAATAATAAAAATAAAAATTTCATTTATTCTCACCTCCGACTTTGATGTTGGCCTAGACCAGTGGCCGAAACGTCACAATAAAAGAAATAATTTTGGCTGTATATGTCTTGGAATTTTTTTCTTTACTCCACCTTAATGTAAATTTATATTTTTTTTAGCATTAAAAATGTTTGTTTTTGTATTATTTTAAAAAATGAGGAGAGGGTGGGGGGGGGAAGGCGATATACGATTAAATATTTTTTAAGGAAGGCGTTGTAACAAAAAGTTTGGAACCCACTGATTTAAGCCATTACTTTATAAATAACGAGTATCGTTTAAAGTCTTAAATGGCCTAAGTTGCCGAAAAGACTGTGTGTATGTGAGTGTGAATAGGAAAAAAAAGTGTGAGTGTTTAAAAAAAAAAAAAAATCGTAACTTTCGGAATTAATAACTCAATTTCGAGATTCTAATATTTTCCCTGGACTCTCCATAACGTCCTCTATAAGCCTGCCTAGAATAGATAAAATAAGTAAAAAAAAATGATTTTTACTTCCCCTTACTCTATATGGACCCTGTTACGCATTAGTGTGTCAAGCGCCATTTACCGAGATTTGAGAAAATTAAAGTTAAATTGTTTACATTGGATTATATATAATTTTTTTTTTGCCAATTGTGCAAGTAACATTAAATATAAATTTTTTTTAGGACATATTTCATAAAAAAATATAGCATTTGAAACAATATTGCGTGCTTAACTTAATTTTTTTTGGCGCTTGACACACTAATGCGTAACAGGGTCCATATATGAAATATATACAAAAGAGTGGTGTCATGCTCTGAACACCTCATATATCGACATCAAAAATCTGCTGTGAGAAGCACCGAACACAACATTCAATTGAAATTAAGAGAAAGTTGTGTGTTGTTCAATCAATCAGTATTTAAGAAAATTATTTTAGAATCATATCCCAATTTTAAGGACATAGATATATGACGTCACGTGTTTAAGGTAGTCTTCTCCCCTATTTAATTAAATGATATCTGTATTCAGTGATCAGGTTTGTTAGAGAGAGAGAGAGAGAGGGGTGGCATTTTGAGGTGGCAACGGCAACGGAATACAAGGCCATGAGAGATAGAGAGAGAGAGAGAGAGGGAGGCGGGATTTGGTTGGCCCTGGATGAGGCCCGGGCTCGAGACTTGCAGGCCGTGGGCTCCGAGCGGCCAACGGCCCCGGCACGTGTACCGGTACCAGCTGCCTTGTCTTCCAAATACTCCTCCAACAAAACTATCAGACACACACACACACAAAAAGAAAGGCAAAAATCTGGCGTGACTTGACGCACAGATATATTTAGTTAAGAAGTATTATTAAGGCGGAGTCAAAAAAAAAATTCCAAGAGATATACAGCCAAAATTATTTCTTTTATTGTAACGTTTCGGCCACTGATTTAGGCCATCTTCAGAGCTAGAGGCAAGAATAAATGAAATTTTGAATGAAAATTAAATGAAATTTTGAATGAAAATTAAATGACATTTTGAATGAAAATTAAATGACATTTTGAATGAAAATTAAATGACATTTTGAATGAAAATTAAATGACATTTTGAATGAAAATTAAATGACATTTTGAATGAAAATTAAATGACATTTTGAATGAAAATTAAATGAAATTTTGAATGAAAATTAAATGAAATTTTGAATGAAAATTAAATGAAATTTTGAAAGAAAATTAAATGAAATTTTGAATACAAATTAAATGAAATTTTGAATGAAAAATTAAATGAAATTTTGAATGACAAATTAAATGAAATTTTGAATGAAAATTAAATGAAATTTTGAATGAAAATTAAATGAAATTTTGAATGAAAATTAAATGAAATTTTGAATGAAAATTAAATGAAATTTTGAATGAAAATTAAATGAAATTTTGAATGAAAATTAAAATTTCATTTATTCTCACCTCCGGCTCTGAAGATGGCCTAAACCAGTGGCCGAAACGTCACAATAAAAGAAATAATTTTGGCTGCATATGTCTTGGAATTTTTTCCCCTTTTGAATCGAAATTAAGATGCAAATCCCCATATGGGGATTTAACATTGGCTCAATGGAAGGAAGAGCCGAAATACTAAAAGTTTACTTTAAATAATTGGGAGGGATGAATTTAAATTTAAATAGCGAGTGCAAATCAGGTCCAGATGTTGTTTGGCAGTCACAGCAGGGTGGGAAGAACGTGATGGCATGGGGGGAGGGGGGGGGAGAGCTCAAGGATTGGGAAGGACCTTGGGAATAAGAGAGAAGAGGGTCCCTCAGGACAGTTGAGTGTCCTCAAAGCTTAGTCAAGTGAGTCCACTTCAAACGAACGAAATACGACCCTTCTCCTATAATATGCATCTTCCCAATTTTACCCTCCATTAATAAATTCCTGTCAATGGAAAAGATAAGCTAAGAAATTAAACTGGACTTTTTTACGTTTAATAAAGAAATTTCACGGCTTTTAGGAATCGAAGGTGGGCTGCGCAACTAGTATCTATTAAATAAAATAATATATAAATAGTGAAACTTAAAGGGAAACATTTGAATTTATTTTACTTAAGAAAGCAATTATTACTTTTATTAGGAGATCTTGAAGATTTTGAAATAAAATTTCGTCTCTGTGTGTGTTTATTAAATCAGCATCGTATAATTTAGTTGGTAAGCCTGATTGCATGAAAATTGTGACTAAATTTTTTTTTTTTTAAAAACATTCCCTTTTTCTCATTCACACTCACACACACATTCACACTTCTTTTCCGCTCAGCCATATAAACATTTACGATAACCGTTATTTATAATTTATATATATTAGGGTCCGGATTTTTATTTAAGCCATCTGATCCAGTGGCTTAAAAAAATCATCGACTGCCTGGGGTCCGAACCCCGACGTTTGGTATATGAGGTTAGACCTAACCTCTACACCACCCCTTGCGTGTGATAAATAATTATATTTTGTTTTTAACAATGCGTTTTATTTAATTTATAATATTAATTAATTAATTAATGTTCTCTTTATTTTAATCTAAATAAAACAATTATATCTTTCTCCTTTTTTTAAATTATTTTTTCATTATTCCGCGATATGCTGCTTTACAGCCTTTTTATTACTCAACAATTTTATATAAATTTAAAAACTATGGCGGTTGTTAATTGGACCCTGTTATGCAATGGTGTGTCAAAGACTAAACATCCAGTTTTGAGAAAATCAGCAATAAAGTTTTTTGTTTACATTAGATTATATATAATTTTTCTAGTCAATTGTGCAAGTAACATTAAATATAAATTTTTTTAGGACATATTTTATAAAAAATACTATTAATTAAAGCATTTGAAACAATATTCCGTGCTTAACTCATTTTTGAATTTTTTTTGTCTTTGACACACCATTGCATAACAGGGTCCAATTAGTAAACATTTGTTTTCTGAAAAATGTATCAAGGAACAACATCTAATAAAAATAATTTAAAATACAAATTAGATAAAAAAAAAATTAAAGATGAGTTCACTTCTTTTGTGTCGGACTGTCCCAAGCCAAGCGAGGGAAACGCCACTTGGATCAACCAACAATCTCTTTTTGTTTTTGTTTTTTTTTTTTTTTTTTTTGAAAAACATTCACACTTTTTTCTCATTCACACTCACACTCACTCACACATTCACACAGTCTTTTCGGCAACTTAGGCCATTTAAGACTTTGACGATAACCGTTGTATTGAAAATATTTATAGTGGGTTCAGGCATTTCTATTTAAGCCATCTGGTATCCAGATGGCTTAAATAAAATCATCGGACTGCCTGGGTCCGAACCCGCGACGTTTGGTATAGGAGGTAGGCACGCTACCTACTACGCCACACCCGGGAGCCTCTTTTTGTTATTTCTGTTTAATTAATCAAAACGTGGATTTACCTGGTGATATTGAGGATGAAAAGAAAGGAGCAGGCATGGAGCACTAATCAGGTGATGTGTCGGTATCGTGGATTGTTGAGGAAGGAAACATTTGATGAGGAAGAATGAATAGATGTAACTGAATCACAAGCTTCAGGCTTACTGAGGCGGCGATGACAGCGCTGCCGCCGCCGCCAGTCGTCGTCTTCTTCGTCTCACAACCGAACAAAGCCGAACTCTCCCGAAGTGCAAGTGTATGTGTAATTGACAGAAACCGGTTTGATTGTTGGATCTATTTTTAATTTCAATAATGAAAATAATATAAAAGAGAAAGATAATTTTTTTTTAAATAAAATAAATTAAATACGTAATACATTTTTAATATTTTAAATGAATAAATAAATAAAAATAACAAAATTTTTAATTATATAAAAAAAAAGATTTTATTTTATTTACATCTATGAGCCAACTATTTATATACATATAATAGTTAAAATATCTTTTTTTCTTCTTAAGAGAAAAATACAAATACAAACCACTGAAGCTTTAATAAACAAAATAAATATTGTTTTAGAAAATATTATTATCTAAATGAGAAATAGGAATTGTTGACGAGCATTTGATGGCTAGACAGACAGACAGACTAAATATATTCCCTACCTATGACACAACACAATGCGCGCTGCTTCTTCATGGATATTTTTATAAAATAATTTCACGTACGTCTCTTTCCAATTCAATTACGACATTTCAAGTTGAATTGGTTAATTTATTTCAACATACATGAATAGTAGCACACGTATTTATTTTCTAAGAAGACAATATTTAAATTTTGATTATAAAGCAGAGTTTATTGTTATTTGCAAATTTAGCGAATCTCTTTAATCGGTTCATTGATCTTAATGAAAGAAGGGAAGGGGGCTCATGGGTTTGGTGCTGAATTTGTTTTTTGAATACAGTGCTACAAGTATATACTATCAATTTCGGCTTTTTTTTACTTTCTCTTATCTCTATATATATGTTAATATATATATAGAGAGAAAGTATTGGATTCATGTCAAAAATTCGATGTCGAGATTTTGATGGATCTTCACGTTTTGAGGTCCCCTGAATCAAAAAAAAAAAGTAGTTTTCGCGACATGGTCTGTTTGTCTGTGTGTGTTCAATTTAAAGCATGAAGGAATTGAACTAGGAGGTTGGAATTTTATATTTAAGTTAGTCAACCACCTAGAGCGGGAAGATAAGCTTTTGATCAAAATCGATTAAAAAGTAGACTAGTACTTTACTGATGTGGATTTTCAGTTTTTTTTTTTTTTCGATTTTCTCAAAATTTGCTCCAAAGATTTTGATTAAAATTCAAAAATCAAATATTTTTTAGATACTTTTTAAAATTTATATTCTCATTTTGCCAATGAAATATTCTGCAGACCACTTTACTCTTGTAATTCATAGGAAGGATAGGAGAAATGGCTACCATGGTAACAAAATATAAATGAAACGAAGTATGCTGGGACGATTGTATTAAGGTTTTTTTTTTTTTTTTTTTAACACACACTTTTTTTCTCATTCACACCAAACCCCGAGGACGTATTAAGGTCATGGAGAAGAAAAAACCAGCGAATGCTTTCCACGTTAAAACAATTTATTTGCAGATATTTCGGTATGCCTAACGCGTTTTATAAACGCTCCACAATCGTATAATTTGATGCACTGAGGATGGTTTGCTACAGGCATACCAAAATATCTGCAAATAAATTGATTTAACGTGGAAAGCACTCGCTGATTTTTACTTTCTCTTACCTATGTATATATGTATATATATGCGAAGACAAGTTTTCTCGGGTTAAGTCGCGTGGGGTGCTGAGATTTACTCGACGTTTCGGCTCTCCTTTTGGAGCCATTTTCAAGAGAGAAGGAAGTTAGGAGGTAATGGTGGAGGGGGGTTGTTTACGGGGTCGCAGTCTTCCTGGTCCCCAGGTCAATTTGGTGGATGACTCAGAGGCGTGGATTGGTCTCTGAGAACTGGAGGAAGGTTGGGTGTGTGTAATTGTGTTCGGTTTAGGTTGACTACGGGGCCTCAATCTGCCTACTCCCCAAGTCGGTGTGTTGGTGGTGTGTTTGGTGGATGCCTCAGAGGTCTGGGTTTGTCTCTGAGGAATGGACAGTGGTTGGTTCTGTGTAATCGGGTTTGTGTTTGGTTTGGGTTGACTTTGGGGCCTCAATCTGCCTACTCCCCAAGTCGGGGTGTTAGCTCTTGGTTCCCGGGGTCTCAACCTGCCTACTCCCCAGGCCGAGAGTAACTGACTGCGAGCCGGAGGTGCAGGTCCTTTTATACCTGTTGCCGGACTCCCAAAGCCACGCCCACATGTCCGGCAACAGGTATAAAAGGACCTGCACCTCCGGCTCGCAGTCAGTTACTCTCGGCCTGGGGAGTAGGCAGGTTGAGACCCCGGGAACCAAGAGCTAACACCCCGACTTGGGGAGTAGGCAGATTGAGGCCCCAAAGTCAACCCAAACCAAACACAAACCCGATTACACAGAACCAACCACTGTCCATTCCTCAGAGACAAACCCAGACCTCTGAGGCATCCACCAAACACACCACCAACACACCGACTTGGGGAGTAGGCAGATTGAGGCCCCGTAGTCAACCTAAACCGAACACAATTACACACACCCAACCTTCCTCCAGTTCTCAGAGACCAATCCACGCCTCTGAGTCATCCACCAAATTGACCTGGGGACCAGGAAGACTGCGACCCCGTAAACAACCCCCCCCTCCACCATTACCTCCTAACTTCCTTCTCTCTTGAAAATGGCTCCAAAAGGAGAGCCGAAACGTCGAGTAAATCTCAGCACCCCACGCGACTTAACCCGAGAAAACTTGTCTTCGCATACATCCGGTCGCGGAAACCTTCAAGAACATATGTAATATATATATAGAGAGAAAGTATTGGATTCATGTCAAAAATTCGATGTCGAGATTTTGATGGATCTTCACGTTTTGAGGTCCCCTGAATCCAAAAAAGTGGTTTTCGCGACATGGTCTGTCTGTGTGTGTGTGTGTGTGTGTGTGTGTGTGTGTGTGTGTGTGTGTGTGTGTGTGTGTTCAATTTTAAGCATGAAGGAATTGAGCTAGGAGGTTGAAATTTTATATTTAAGTTAAACACCCCCGGGACCGGAAAAATAAGCTTTTAATCAAAATCGGCCAAAGAGTACTAGTACTTTACTGATGTACTTTTTCAGTTTTTTTCGATTTTCTCAAAATTTGCTCCAACGATTTTTTTTTTAAATTCAAAAATCAATTATTTTTTAGATGCTCTTTAAAATGTATATTCTCATTTTGCGATTGAAATCTTCTGAAGACCACTTTACTCTTGTATTTCATAGGGAAGATAGGAGAAATGGTTGCCATGGTAACAAAATATAAATATTTTTCCATGCTTATAAATTTTACATCTGAATTCATATGTTCCGTACTGTCATATCGGGAACTAAATATATGTCGACACAAAAAATCTGGTGTGACAAGCACAGAACACAACTTTCGATTACCGAAGGTAAGAGAAAGTTGTGTGCTGTGCGCCAGTCACACCAGATTTTTTCTTCTCCAAATATAAATATTTTCCCATACAAATAAATTTTACATCTTGAATTCTAATATATCGGCGGAAACTAAATATAAGTCGACAGGAAAAATCTGATGCGACAGTCCCAACAGATTTTTTGGAACATATATTCTTTGTAAACACTTAATTTTTTATCCAAATGTTCTTAATATTTATGTTTTTTATACTCTTTTTTACTTTCTCTTACCCTATATATGAAATATATAGAGAGAGAAAGTGACTGGCGCACAGCACACAACTTTCTCTTACCCTTCGGTAAGAGAAAGTTGTGCGCGTCACACCAGATTTTTTTATAGAAGCGTTTTCTTTTACATGTACTCTCTAAAAACGAATTAGTAAAAAACTACTAATTCATATTGAATAGTCACTTTTTTAAGATGTCCAAAGTAGACCACCCGTAAATAGTGGATATCCACTTTTTCAATTAGTAAAAATTATTACTTACTAATTGAAAAAGTGAATTTTAAAAAATAATGACCAAAAAAAAGAAACGTTTAAGATATATGAAATAATGTGCGATGACACCGGGACCTAACTTGTGTTTATTGACTCGAGTTCTAGCCGAACCCACTTAAACTTGACTTACTCTTACTACTCTGTTATTTGGTATATAAGTATGTCACTGGTGTCAACAATGCTTTTTACTTGAATGTTACTATATTCCTTCCCAGCAATTTATTTCTAAATAAACTTAATAAAACTAATTATCGTTATATCAAGAAATATATTTACTAAATTTTAAGTAAAAATATTTCTTAATTGACTATTTAAAAAATAATATTTTATTAATTTAAAAAAATTTGGAATCTATTTGTTTTGGCTTAACATATATTTCCTGCAATTTTTAACAAAAAATACAAGTTATCTCAATATTTTTATTTATTTGTATTATTATTACTTAAATAAAGCCTTATATTGCCAAAAATGTCTTTATTAAGGAGCCGATCAAACAGCTGGTCGGCCATGTTGGCTTCTCAGACAGCCGGAATTGAATGAACTACTTTTTGAATTAGTCAAAAATAACTAGTCTAAAAGTAACCAATAAATTTACTAAATATATTAGTAGATTCTACTCAAAATGACTAAATTTGATGTAATTTTCTTACCTACTGTTTGAATAAGTAAAAATTCTACTAATTCGTTTTAAGAGAGTATCTATTTTTTTTTTGTATTTATGTTTTATTATGTATGTTCAATTTTTGATTATGTATTTTATATGACTTTTGTATTGCAATGGTGCCGATGGCCAAGGGCTAAAGGCCGGAGCAATAAAGAACCTAAAACTAAAAGAGTAGCCTATATTCTAAAAAATAAATAAACTTGAAAGAGCCCCCTCCCTGTTTAAAGGTGACTAATTGAATTCAAACAAACAAAAAAAAAAAGACAAATCTCGCATAAGGAAGAAAAAGAGAGAGAAAGAGAGAGAAAAAAAAGTTTGAATTTAATTTATCTATTTATTTTTATTTTTGGATTTTGCCAAGAATGCGCCCGCCGAGACGTTGTCGTCGGCACAAGTGTCGCGTCGTCGTCGTCGTCGTCTTGACAGGACAGGACACCGACGCCGACATCGGGTACCTGCCCTGCACCCCCTCCCCTCCCCCCCTTCCTTCCTCATAAACAAATTCTGTACTCTTTTTTTTTTTACTTTCATTTTTAGACTAGCTATATATATATAATTATTTAATTCGGAAATGTCCGTTCGCCTGACATCTGTCTTCTCTGGTATTCATTAGAGAGAGGAGGAATAAGGAGAATTTATATTTAATTTCAGACAAAATAAAATTTTTTTTTTTTTTTTGGAATGGATGTCATTGGTCAAAAATTTCTTCAACTTTCTAAGATTTTAGAAAATTTCGAGATAGCATCAAATCTGCAATCTTGGTTGAAATTATTATTAAAATATGCAATAACATTATTTCTTAAAAATTGAATCAAAATATATACTGACGAAATATTAAGGGGGCTCGGGAGCGAAGTGGTTACGCATGTTTTTCCCGATAAGATGGCGTTGTGTGTCATAAAAATTCTGCCCAAAAAATCAAGTAATTCAAAAATTTGCCAAGAGATGTCAGCATGGTAGCTAATAATATTTAATGCATTTGGTTGATTTTCATTGATCTTTTAACAATAAATACTTTATAAATGTTATTATATATTATGTATCTTTTATAAAAGCATAAAAATATATAAATATAGGCTATTAGGGGATCTCTGTTAGACTAGCCTGCCATCTATTGCAAGAATGCTGAACTAATTTGACATTTAGTTTTTAAATAAATCATCTAAGCTTATTTTAAAAATTTCTTAATTAATATGTGATTAATAATAACAATAAATTCATTTTTAAATTTAAAAAAAAATTAAAAAGATTATTGGGACAGATTGTTTTTTTGTATTTGCTTGATAACAAAAAAATTAATACGATAATTTTTTAATAAGTCATTAAAATAATTATAGCTCGATGTCCCTCCCAATAATCTCTTATGTAAACAACTGAAAAAAATTGAAAATTTTAAATATTTAAAAAACCAGGGGACCAAAACGTATTTTTTCCTGGACCAGTTTTTTATGCTGAATACGTATATGTAATTATTATTTTTCTACGACCTCTAAAGTTCAGGCCATACTTTTTATGCATACAGACAGTCAGACAGACAGACGGCCAGACGGACACCGGAATCTCTGCAAACTCTCTCTCCCCCGAATATACATTTTAAAGAGCATCTAAAAAATACGAATTTTAATCAAAATTGGTTGAAGCGAATTGGGGATACCAAATTTAAATATAAAATTTCAAGCTCTTAGTACTTATTTTGTTCACAAACTACAAGACCCTTAAAACGTGTATTTTGATTAAAATAAATTATGTATTATTTTACGTCACCTTCTTGAAAGATCAGAGGTATAGGTAATAGTGTGTGTGTGTGGGGGCGGGGGGTACTCATAGCTGTACTCTGTATATTTATAGTTGAAAGGATATAATATATATAATAATAAACGTGCAATTTATATTCTAATCTCGAATATAATTTGTCATTCAATGCATATGAAATTTACTTAAATATTTATCGGAATGAATAAATTGACATTCCCCAGGTTGGTCTCAATTGAGTGCACTCGTTGGTTATCTCTTGCTTTAAATGCGGCCAATTAATTTGTTGCGCTAATCGCGGGTATAAAAGCCCAGTGATAAACATTTGCTTATCAATAAAAATAAAAAAAAAAAAATAAAAAACTGAATCGATTCAAGAGTATTCACTTTGAAAAAAAAAATCTGGTGTGACAAGCACAGTACACAACTTTCGATTACCGAAGGTAATGTGCTGTGCTTGTCACACCAGATTTTTTGTGTCGACATGTATTTAGTTTCCGGCAGTAGGGTACAATTGAATTCAAGATGTAAAATTTATAAGTATGGCAAAATGTTTATATTTTGATACCATGGCAACCATTTCTCCTATCTTTTCTATGGAGTACAAGAGTAAAGTGGTCTTCAGAAGATTTCAATCGCAAAATGAGAATATACATTTTATAGAGAATCTAAAAAATAATTGATTTTTGAATTTAAAAAAAAATCGTTGGAGCAAATTTTGAGAAAATCGAAAAAAACTGAAAAAGTGAATCAGTAAAGTACTAGTACTCTTTGGCCGATTTTGATTAATAGCTTATTTTTCCGGTCCCGGGGGTGTTTAACTTAAATATAAAATTTCAACCTCCTAGCTCAATTCCTTCATGCTTAAAATTGAACACACACAGACACACCCACAGACAGACCATGTCGCGAAAACCACTTTTTACTTTCTCTTATTACTTTCTCTTACCTATGTATATATGTAATATATATATAGAGAGAAAGTATTGCGATCATGTCAAAAATTCGATGTCGAGATTTTGATGGATCTTTACGTTTTGAGGTCCGCTGAATCCAAAAAAGTGGTTTTCGCGACATGGTCTGTGTGTGTGTGTGTGTGTGTGTGTGTGTGTGTGTGTGTGTGTGTGTGTGTGTGTGTGTGGGGTGTGTGTGTGTGTGTGTTCAATTTAAAGCATGAAGGAATTGAGCTATGAGGCTGAAATTTTATATTTAAGTTAAACACCCCCGGGACCGGAAAAATAAGCTTTTAATCAGAATCGGCCAAAGAATACTAGTACTTTACTGATGTACTTTTTCAGTTTTTTTCGATTTTCTCAAAATTCGCTCTAACGATTTTGTTTAAAATTCAAAAATCAATTATTTTTTAGATGCTCTTTCAAATGTATATTCTCGTTTTGCCCTCAAAATTGTTTGAAGACCACTTTATTCTTGTATTTCATAGGGAAGATAGGAGAGATGGTTGCCATGGTAACAAAATATAAATATTTTCCCATACTTATAAATTTTACATCTGAATTCAAATATTACCTACTGCCGGGAACTAAATACATGTTGACACAAAAATCTGGTGTGACAAGCACAGTACACAACTTTCGATTACCGAAGGTAAGAGAAAGTTGTGTGCTGTGCGCCAGTCACACCAGATTTTTTTTTTAAAATTTATTTGTGTCTTTAATTGTTTCAAAGAAAACATATTTGTCTCTCTCTCACTTGCAAACATTATCGTCTCTCTCTACTCTTTTTATTAAATTCCCTTTCCACCTTATCTTCGCATAGGAACAATGTTAATTTCCTATAGGGATTTGTATGTTAATTTCGATTCAAAAGGGGGTCCCCTTTAGAACTTTTTAGGCATTTAAAATTTTTTTTTCCAATTCTTATGAAATTTTGTATTTATTTACGATTCTATATTGTGTATAAAATGTCCAAATATGAGATTAAAATTTTGAAAAATAACCATAGTTTATTTGAAGCAGTCAACATTTAAAATCCAAGTTTGAAACTAAGGTGCTATCGGAAACTAAATATATCTCGACACAAAAAATCTGGTGTGACCAGCACAGTGCGCAACTTTCTCTTACCGAAGGGTAAGAGAAAGTTGTGTGCTGTGCGCCAGTCACACCAGATTTTTTGGATTCAGGGGACCTCAAAACATGAAGATCCATCAAAATCTCGACATCGAATTTTTGACATGAATCCAATACTTTCTCTCTATATATATGTAGGAATGTAAACAGTGGTTTAATAAAAATAAAACTTGTTTAAGAAAAACACAATATATTAATGAAATTAATAGAATACAAAATAGGATAATAATTAAGATTCGTCGTTGGACCGTCGTGTGGCTCGTGAAAGTCGTTGAGGAGGCGTCGTCATCGAGAGTAAAGGTAAGATGAGTCAGTGACGTTGATAATGGTGGTGGAGATCGTACTGCCAATATCCACTAGAGGCGCTGGTGTAGGAGCGGGGATTCGATTTCCTACATCTCGGCCGTCCTGCAGGACATCCGCCTCGGAGGTCCTCGAAGTCGCCATCATTCAGCTTCGTCGGCGTCCCTGACGTCGGCACCCTGGATGTCGTCTGCGTCCCCGGTGTCGCCATCATGAACGTCGTCGTCGTCGAAGTCGAATTCGAGTGGCCAGGTCTTCATATACTCAGCGGTGGTTGTCGTGTATCGTGGACCGTCGCTGGAGCCTTCTTTCTCGACGTCGTATGCGTTGTTGCCCTTCTCAGCTACAACTCGATATGGACCCAGGAACTTGGACTTCAACTTTAGACCCGGATCTCGCTGCGTTCTCTTTATCGCAACCAGATCTCCCAACTGGAACTTCTTAGCTTCTTTTCTTCTTTTATTGTACGTCTTCTTATTCTCTTCTTGAACTTTTTCAATTTGTTTCTTCGCGTTCTTGCGGTCTTCTTCTCTTGATTCTGCAAATTGTTTCGCGTTTTCTTCTTCCAGTATGTCGATTATTCGTAGATCTATTTCTTCTCTCATTTTCGTTCCGATGAGTAACTCGAATGGTGTCATATTTATACTTCGTTGGTATGTTGAGTTCAACACTCTTTGAACTTTGTTAACATTTTTATACCATTTATTTGGTTCATTTGATGAGAGTTTGGATAAAACATTGAGAATAACTCTATTTAGGCGTTCAACTTGTCCGTTGGATCGAGGTAAACCTGTGGTTATCTTTATATGTTTAATGTTTTCATTTGAACAATAATCTTCGAATTCGCTTGAAGTAAACGCCGTTCCTCGATCTGTTATTATTTGCAGTGGGTTGCCAAAAACACTTTTTTGAATATTTAACTTGTCAATTACTTCTTTAGTTTTTGTTGTTTTTGTTGGATACAACCAGGTGAATTTAGTAAAACCATCAATTATCGCTAAAATATGTTTATAATTTTTATTACTAGACTCGAGAGGTCCAAGATGATCTATATGGTAAGTATGAAGAGGAACATCTCCTTTGAACAATGGGTGTAAGTATCCTTCTTTTTTGCCTGATTTTCTATTGATTAAAATACACTTCACACAGTTAGAAACAAGCTTGTCAATTTTTTCGTTCATCTTTGGTATGTAATAATCTCGTTTTAATATTTCAGATGTTCTTTTTGAAGCAAAATGTCCTTTTTCGTGTGCCGTCTTAATTAATTCATTTTGAATACTTTTCGGGGCGAAAAGTAATTCTTGACCTTCGTTTAATTTATAAAGTAGTCCGTTTTTAATAAAATAATCTTCATAAGTGGTGTGTTTCAATAACTCTTTTATAGTTTTGACTTCATCGTCCGAATCTTGTAATCGTTTTATTTTTGCCGTAATATCGTCCTCGCAAATCATCATAACTGGGGCACGACTTAAGGCGTCCACATGCGTCATTCTCGTCCCAGAGCGATGTTCAATACTATAGTTGAATTCTTCAAGAAACATTGCCCACCTGGCAAGTTTTGTCGAAAGGTCTCGTTTATTCATCGTTTTTTGAAATGCTGCGCAATCTGTTATAATCTTGAATTTTATTCCTAGTAAATAAACTCTAAATTTTTTCAAAGCTTCAATTATAGCTAACACTTCTAATTCGTAACTAGAATATTTTCTTTGGACATCGTTGGTCTTCTTACTAAAAAAATATACGGGATGCCATTGATCATCTTCTTTTGATTTTTGCATCAGTATAGCGGCTAATCCGTCTTGGCTGGCATCTGTATGTAATTCGGTTTCGGCTTTTTGATTATAGATTGTTAGAACGGGTTCTCCGCGAAGAAAATTCTTTAGCATAAGAAATGCATTCTTTTCTTCTTGTAAGAACTGGAAATTTTTACCTTTCTTCAGCAAGTCGCTTAGCGGTTTGGAAATTCTTGAATATTGAGGAATAAATTTGCGAAAATAATTTGTAAGTCCTAAAAAACGTTGAACTTCTTTTATAGTAGTTGGTTCTTTTACTCTTTCTTGTTGTTCTGGAAATTTTGTAACTGCTTTAGTTTTTCCTGGAGATGGAAATATTTTCCCTCGTTCAATAACATGGCCAAGAAACTCAACTCTTCTTTTTAAGAAATGGCACTTTTTCCAATTTATTTCTAGCCCGTAGTCTTGTGAATGTTTCAAAATCTTTTCCAATCTGTCAATGGCTTCATCGTCGTCAGCTGCTGGTATTATAAGATCGTCCATATAAGTTAATACTGTGGTTTTTGAAATAAATTCTTTAAAAATCGTGTTGATAAAACGTTGAAAAACTGATGGAGAGTTGCACAATCCAAATGGCATCTTCTTAAATTGAAATTGTCCATTGTGGGTGACAAATCCTGTATATTTTCTACTCTCTAAACTAACTGGTACATGAAAAAATCCATTTTTCAAATCGATTGTCGTAAATATCTTAGCCTCTTGGAGTTTATCGAGCTCGTCTTCGATGACAGGCAGTGGATATCTGTCCTTAATAATCAGTTTATTCAAATGGCGGTAGTCGATGCAGATTCTAGGCGAACCGTCCTTCTTTTTCACCACGACCACTTGACTAGCATACTCAGAGTTGCAGGGTTCCACTATGTCATTTTTAATCCATTCTTCAACTTGGCTATCAACTGTAATTCTTTCGGGAAAAGGAAGTCGTCTTGGTTGATTATAAATTTGCTTTTCTTCATTAAGAACAATCTTCATTTCTATATTCGTTGTTTTTATTTTCGTAGGACAATATTCTTTAAACATATCGTTTATTTGTTTTTTATGTTTTTTAGGTGCTTCGTTGTCAATATCTAATTCGATACTATCTCTGTCGATCGTCATCATTGTTAGGGGATGATCAGGTGTTAATTTCTTTATTGAAATTCCATTTTGATTGATTATTATTTCAGAGTCTCTGAGAAGATCATATCCAATCACTACGTCAACTTCTATTACATCTTTATCTAATACATAGATAATTGTGGGGAATTCTTCACCGTCGATCTTGACTACGCCTTGAAAATATCCTTGCGGCTTAACTTGACTTTTACCGAATCCTTGGAGAGTGATATTCGTTTCTCGGAGCTTCGGTGATCCAATTTTTTTGTAAAAGTCTTTACTTAAAATATTTACTTGGCTTCCAGTATCGATTAGGGCTGATACGTCCTCTTCTTCTATTTGAATAATTTTCATCATTTTATTTTCTTTTTTAACGTTAAAACTTTTTACTTGTGCTTTCGAATCTTTCTTTTCTTTTTCACACTCCGACGATTTGTGTCCAAATTCGTTACAATTAAAACATTTAAGTCCTTTCTTTTTATGTTCGCAGTCTTCGGATTTGTGGCCGAATACGCCGCAATTGAAACATCTCGTCCTTTTGTTGATTGATGAATTTTCTTTATTTACTGCTTTAGGTAAAGTATTTTTTAACACTTTAGAATATTTATCTTCTTTTGAATGTTTATCTTCTTTAGTTGGTTGGACCGTTTCGTATATTTCTATTTTTTTCTTTAAGCTCTTCATGTTTTCAGCTCCATAAAGGATGATTTTATTCGGTCCTGAATCTTGAATACCGTCAACAACATATTTTATTAAAGCTTCATCTTCTATTTCACCTTGAGCGGCTATGGTTTTCATTATAAGCAAATACTCGGAAGGACTTTCATTTGATTTCTTCTTTCTTGTAGATAATCTTTGGTGAAGTAAAGCACTATTCGTTTTCTTTAGAAATTCTTTTAATAAAGCATCTTTTAATTTTTTCCAAGTCGTAAGTCCTTTTTGACCTTGAATGAAAAGTTTGGCAAGTCCGGTGAGGCACTTTTTTGCTAAAATTAATCTTTGAAGATCATTCAATTTCGTTACATCGGCTATTTCTTCAAAATCTGATACCCAATTTTTAATTGAAATGTCGGATGACCCATCAAATTTTTGAATAGAATCTTCAATATCTCTAAAAGTCATAGATATTGCTGGCCTACCTTCTGTATCACATTTTTGGATCGGTTTATATTCATCTTCACTATCGTCTTCGTTATGATCAACATCATCTTCTTTAATTTCTTCTTCTTCATCTTCGTCATTGCTTTTTTCTTGATCATCATCGTCTTCTCTTTCGAGTTCTTCTAAATCCATCATATAATGACATAAGAGTATAATTAAATCATCTTTACTCTTACCTTCGTGAGAAATATCGATTATTTGGCATATTATTTGTATTTCTTCAATAGAAAAATCCTTTGTTACTTTTTCTATTTTTGATTTATATTCAGCTGAATCTTTGTCAAATTCAAATCCAGTAAATTTTTTTAAATGGCTTCGTCTGTTTCTATTTCCTTCTTCATTAAAAACAAATCGGTGAAATATTTTAATATCTTTTAATTTAGCTGCTTCTATAGCTTTTTTAATATAAACGATATCACCTAAGGAATCCATTTTGAATGGCGGCAGTTGGTCTTGATCTTGATTTTGAACTTGATCCCGGTTTGAGCTCCCAAAATTGTAGGAATGTAAACAGTGGTTTAATAAAAATAAAACTTGTTTAAGAAAAACACAATATATTAATGAAATTAATAGAATACAAAATAGGATAATAATTAAGATTCGTCGTTGGACCGTCGTGTGGCTCGTGAAAGTCGTTGAGGCGTCGTCATCGAGAGTAAAGGTAAGATGAGTCAGTGACGTTGATAATGGTGGTGGAGATCGTACTGCCAATATCCACTAGAGGCGCTGGTGTAGGAGCGGGGATTCGATTTCCTACATATATATTACATATATACATAGGTAAGAGAAAGTAAAATAGAACATTTTATTCTGCTAATCTCCAAGTTGACAAAGTGAATAATAAATAGAAATTTAAAGATGTGTTTAAATTAATTTTTTTTTTCCAAGTTTTAAATTACATATTGCTGGTTAAATTAATAATTAAATATCACAATTGTTATTCTATAATTAATGATATAAATAGTAAATTTAATTTGTGTTATAATCAAATAGAAAAGACGATAAAATAAAACGAAACTCTTATAGTCTTCAATTAGGCTGCATAGGGATCTGGTATAAAAAAAAAAAGTATCGATCTTTGAACTTGCAACTTGTTAGTATCGTACCGAAAGAAATGTATCGATACCAGTAAGTATTGAGTATTTTTTCAATTATGAGTATTTACTTTTTTCAAGTCTTCTCCGGTATATTAGGCTTCTGTAGGGCTGGACGGTAAACCGGTTTACCGGTAAAAACCGGTAAAAATTTTTTACCGAAAATGCGGTAACGAACCTCTAATTCGATAAAAAGCGGTTTTTTTTTCGAAAGTCGGTAAAAACCTATTTTTTCGGGCGGTAAAAAATTTTGGTTCGGCGAGAAAAAAATGTTCCGCGGCGGCAAAAAATTCGCGTCTCTCCTGGGAAAAATTTTGGTTCCGCAAAAAAAAAAATGTTCCGCGGCGGCAAACTTTGGTTCCGCGGGCGGTAAAAAAATTTTTACCGACTTTCGAGAAAAACCGGTTTTTTTTTCATTATCGAGGTCGGTAATGAAAATCCATTACCGTCCAGCCCTAGGCTTCTGAGGTTGATCAAAAAGGACACCGGAAGAGTCAGTGCGATATTTGCCACTGTTGTCAGAATAATGAACACCAGGAGGACGGGGGGATTCGCAGCGAGCGGAAACCTGGCCCCGAGTGTTTTTACTTTCTCTTACCTATTTATATATGTAATATATATATATAGAGAGAAAGTATTGGATTCATGTCAAAAAATTCGATGTCGAGATTTTGATGGATCTTCACGTTTTGAGGTCCCCTGAATCCAAAAAAGTGGTTTTCGCGACATGGTCTGTCTGTGTGTCTGTCTGTGTGTGTGTGTTCAATTTTAAGCATGAAGGAATTGAGCTAGGAGGTTGAAATTTTATATTTAAGTTAAACACCCCCCGGGACCGGAAAATAAGCTTTTAATCAAAATCGGCCAAAGAGCACTTGTACTTTACTGATTCACTTTTTCAGTTTTTTTCGATTTTCTCAAAATTTGCTCCAACGATTTTTTTTTTAAATTCATATATCAACTATTTTTTAGTTGCTCTTTAAAATGTATATTCTCATTTTGTGATTGAAATCTTCTGAAGACCACTTTACTCTTGTACTCCATAGAAAAGATAGGAGAAATGGTTGCCATGGTATCAAAATATAAACATTTTGCCATACTTATAAATTTTACATCTTGAATTCAATTGTACCCTACTGCCGGAAACTAAATACATGTCGACACAAAAAATCTGGTGTGACAAGCACAGCACACAACTTTTGATTACCGAAGGTAAGAGAAAGTTGTGTGCTGTGCGCCAGGCACACCAGATTTTTTCCTTTGTTTTGTTGTATTTGTTATATATAACGAATTGTAGCTTTTATACAATTAGATTAATGATATAAAAAGAGGATGCAGCCAATAATAAAAAGCATTTATTTTGTTAACACTCTTTATTTCGGAACGTTTCGGCTATGATCAACAAAGCCATCTTCAGCCCTCCAAGAGTATATTTTATATTTTTTTTTTTTTTTTTTTTTTTATTTAAAAACATTCACACTTTTTTCTCATTCACACTCACACTCACACACACATTCACACAGTCTTTTCGGCAACTTAGGCCATTTAAGACTTTGACGATAACCGTTGTAATATATATTATCTATTGTGGGTTCAGACATTTCTATTTAAGCCATCTGGTATCCAAATGGCTTAAATAAAATCATCGGACTGCCTGGGGTCCGAACCCGCGACGTTTGGTATAGGAGGTAGGCACGCTACCTATTATGCCACACCCGGGGGCTCTATTTTATATTATTAACATACAAAATAGATATTGTCAAATTAGATGATTCAAAGCTTTGCTCTCATACTCTCTTGTGGGTAATGAAAATTATATAATAATACATACGACCAAATACATATGAACTGTATTATCTAAATTGACAATATCTATTTTGTATGTTAATAATAAAATCTGGTGTGACTGGCGCACAGCACACAACTTTCTCTTACCCTTCGGTAAGAGAAAGTTGCGCACTGTGCTGGTCACACCAGATTTTTTGTGTCGAGATATATTTAGTTTCCGATAGCACCTTAGTTTCAAACTTGGATTTTAAATGTTGACTGCTTCAAATAAACTATGGTTATTTTTCAAAATTTTAATCTCATATTTGGACATTTTATACACAATATAGAATCGTAAATAAATACAAAATTTCATAAGAATTGGAAAAAAAAATTTTAAATGCGTAAAAAGTTCCAAAGGGGACCCCCTTTTGAATCGAAATTAACATACAAATCCCTATAGGAAATTAACATTAGGCCTATGAGAGAAGACGGAGAGACAGGCGATAATGTTTGCAAGTGAGAGAGAGAGAGAGAGAGAGAGAGAGAGAGAGAGATGTGATTTCTCGGAACAATTAAAGACAGAAAAAAAATTTAAAAAAAAATCTGGTGTGACTGGCGCACAGCACACAACTTTCTCTTACCTTCGGTAATCGAAAGTTGTGTTCTGTGCTTGTCTCACCAGATTTTTTGTGTCGACATGTATTTAGTTTCCGACAGTAGGGTACAATTGAATTCAAGATGTAAAATTTATAAGTATGGGAACATGTTTATATTTTGTTACCATGGCAACCATTTCTCCTATCTTTTCTATGGAGTACAAGAGTAAAGTGGTCTTCAGAAGATTTCAATCACAAAATGAGAATATACATTTTAAAGAGAATCTAAAAAATAATTGATTTTTGAATTTAAAAAAAATCGTTGGAGCGAATTTTGAGAAAATCGAAAAAAACTGAAAAAGTGCATCAGTAAAGTACTAGTACTCTTGGGTCGATTTTGTTCAAAAGCTTCGTGTCACGTCCCATGGGGGTGCCTAACTTAAATATACAATTTCAACCTCCTAGCTCTTTTCGTTCTTGAGATATTTTGTTCACAGACACACAGACAGACAGACAGACACACAGACAGACCATGTCGCGAAAACCACTTTTTGGATTCAGGGGACCTCAAAACGTGTATATCCATCAAAATCTCGACATCGAATTTTTGACACGAATCCAATACTTTCTCTCTCTATATATATTAACATATATATAGAGGTAAGAGAAAGTAAAAATGGGAATTTAAATAATAATTGATTTTTAATCTAATAAAAAGAAAAAGATTTAAATTCCGTTACCATGGCAACCAGTTCTATCTTTCCTATGAAGAACAAGAGTAAAGTGGTCTTCAGAAGATTTCAACGGCAAAATGAGAATATACATTTTAAAGAGCATCTAAAAAATAGTTCATTTATGAATTTTAAAAAAAATCCTTGGAGGGAATTTTGAGAAAATCGAAAAAAACTGAAAAAGTACATCAGTAAAGTACTAGTACTTTTTGGCCGATTTTGTTCAAAAGCTTATTTTGAGATTCTTCAAAGGTACCTAAGTTAAATATAAAATTTCAATCCGGTAGCTCAACTCCTTCATGCTAAAAAAATGGTTCCACACATACAGACACACAGACACACAGACACACACACACACACACACACAGACCAATTTGCGGGACCCACTTTTTTGGACTCAGGGGACCTCAAAACATGTATATCCATCAAAATCTGGACATCGAATTTTTGACATGATCGCAATACTTTCTCTCTCTATATATTTCATTTATAGGGTACGAGAAAGTAAAAGTATCGATACTAGGAAGTACTTTTTTCGTGTCCTTAAGCCTGCATTCATGTCAAAATCTGGAATCAGGTATTTTGATAGAAAAACATTTTGTGGCTTACTCTGTATATCTGTTTGTGAACAAATTATCTCAAGAACGAACAAAGCTACGAAGTTGAAATTTTATATCTAAGTTAGGTACCCCACTGAGACGAGACACGAAATTTTTGAACAAAATCGACCAAGAATACTAGTACTTTACTGATGTACTTTTTCAGTTTTCTCAAAATTGGCTACAACGATTTTAATTATTTTTTAGATGCTCTTTGAAATGAATATTCTCATTTTGTCCTTGAAATTGTTTGAAGCATACTTTACTCTTGTACTTACTAGGAAAGATAGGAGAAATTGTTGCTATGGTAACAAAATATATTTTCCCATATTTATAAATTTTACATCTTGAATTCTAATAAATCGGTGAAAACTAAACATATCTCGACACAAAAAATCTTATGTGACAAGCACAAATGACTATGAAAAAGCAAGGGGACCTACAAAGCAACAACTTTGTTTATTTCATACAGATTGGTTTAAAATTATATATAGATTCCAATTAGAACATCAACATTGTTTAACAATGTATATACAGGGAGGAAAAATTTAGCCTGCGACAAAAGCCAGCTGGCATTTCTACAAGACGAACCAATTTTTTTTTTTTTTTTTTTTTTAATTATACGCTTATTGTTTTGATGCATTTCAAATGCAATTCATTTATTTAGGCCGAAACAGACAAGACATTATGCCTACGACGAAATGTCTGTCTGGGTGTTGTTTGGACAGTTGATTAGAGCGGATCAAATAAAATAAATAAATGCTTAATGTTAACAAGCAAGAATTATATATTTTTTTAAAAATAGGTAATTAAATCACACAGTTATTTTTTTTTAATTAATGATACATATTAAAAATTTTAAATTGACGGAATTTATTGAATTAAATCTTTACGAAATAAATAATGCAATGAAAGTGGGTCAAAAAAATATTTAAAAAAATAAATGCTTTTGCGTGGAAAAATTTCCCTAAGAGATGGATCATGTCGTAATTGTTTATTCCATACAAGGGTAGGCAGAATCGCCATCATTTTGGATTGAAATCCTTAAATATTATCCCAAATTTTGGATTCGGATCCAGATTTGAAACCCATATTCTCTGTAGGATCCTGGAACTAAATCCTTTTCCGATGTCGACATATACATTTAGCAAGAGTGTTTTTTGTTGGTGATGCCAAGCGTCCTATGGCTCCCGGGGATCTCCAGCCTTTCCAGGGCATCGCTGTGCTTCCATTGCACCTAGCCACCCACCATTTAATATATACCATATTTAGTTTCCGACAGTACGTTAGAATTTAAGAAATTTTTTTAGTTTTCATTTTATTTAAGGTCTTTTTCAGCATCGGAGGCCATTTTGCAAAATTCATTTTTACTTTTTCTTACCTATGTATATATATAATATATATATATAGAGAGAGAGAAAGTTTTGAATTCATGTCAAAAATTCGATGTCGAGATTTTGATTGATATACACGTTTTGAGGTACCCCTGGTAAGTGGCACGAAGCTTTTGAACAAAATCAACCAAAAAATACTAGTACTTTACCAAAGTACTTTTTCAGTTTTTTTTCCCGATTTTCTCAAAATTTGCTCCAACAATTTTGATTAAAATTCAAAAATCAATTATTTTTTAGATGCTCTTTCAATTTTCATTTTGCCCTCAAAATTGTTTCAAGAACACTTTACTCTTGTACATACTTCATAGAATAGATAGGAGAAATGGTTGCCATGGTAACAAAATATAAATATTTTCCCATACTTATGTCGACACAAAAAATCTGTTGTGACAAGCACAAAACACAACTCTCTTACCTTCGGTAATCGAAAGTTGTGTTCTGTTTGTCACACCAGATTTTTTTTTATATTTGCTAAAAATAGGATTGAATTTACAAAAAAAAAAAAAAAGAAAAAATTAATTCTTCATGTTCGCTTCTTTCACAGGATTCCAATTTCAAAGATTAAGAATTTAATTTCTTTTTCGTATCTTATTTCTCTTCTTTTCTAAAAAAAAAAATTAAAGAGGAAAGAAAAGAAAAAAAAGAAAATTAAAAGAGGTGAATGCCAGTAGCTCTGATTCCAAATGTAATTTTATATTAATATAAAGAAAAAAAAAAACATTATAGATTCCCAAAAACCAAATTTGATATTATAATAAATTTTGTTATATAATCGGTATACTAGCTGTGCAACCCGTCTTCGGCGAGTTTTATTTTATAGATTTCTCTTACTTATTGCATTTATATCAAAAATCGGTGTCGAGATTTTGATGGAAATACACGTCTTGATTCATTTATCATATAAAAAAAAGTGGAACCCTCAAAATGTTCCCTCTGTGGGTTTAAACACCCACATTATTTTAAACAATAATATATGAAGGAAATGAGCTATGAGATTGAAATTTTATATTTAAGTTAGTTACCACCTTAGGACGTCGCAGTAAGCTTTTGAACAAAATCGGCCAAAAAGTACTAGTACTTTACTGATGTACTTTTTCAGTTTTTTTTCGATTTTCTCAAAATTCCCTCCAAGGATTTTTTTTTAAATTCATAAATCAACTATTTTTTAAATGCTCTTTAAAATGTATATTCTCATTTTGCCATTGAAATCTTCTGAAGACCACTTTACTCTTGTACTTCATAAGAAGGAAAGGAGAAATGGTTGCCATTGTAACAAAATATAAATATTTTCCCAAGTTTATAAATTTTACATCTTGAATTCTTATATCAGCGGAAACTAAATATATCTCGACACAAAAGATCTGGTGGGACAAGCACAGAACAGAAGGTAAGAGAAAGTTGTGTGCTATGCGCCAGTCACACCAGATTTTTTTGGACATTTAACGTTCTCTATAAAAATGCATTATTATCTTATCTCATTTTGTGTACTTCAAAATATAAATATTTTACTAAATCAAAAATTATGGTGTGGCTTCCAATTACCAAAGATATGAGAAAGTTCTGTTCAGTCACACCAGATTTTTCGGCATAAATACATTTATTAGTGCAGGTGATTTTTATTATTATTCGGTCTATTATCCAGTAGCAAATGTTTGTCCTAATTTATTATAATCCAAGAAGAATATCTTTTAACGGTGCTTGGCTTGGCTTGCCATTTAATGGAATTTTTTTTTTTAAGAGAGAGGGGGAGGGAGAGAGGAGAGAGGGGATATGGGTCAGGTGTCGCCCTGCATGGTGCAACAACGAAGGGATGGACTGGCTCCTCGCCGCCAGCAAGGGCAACGCTGTCTAGACAGTGCACCAGACGAAAATATCTAGCACTCGCGCCCGAGGGGCAACTCAGGGGAAGTGTACAAAAGAGGGGGGGGAGAGAGAGCAAACGCGGCGGCGCACTGCCCGCCGACGGGGGGCCCTCTCCCCCACACCTTTCTCTTTCCCACTCACTCTCTTTCCCAACTCTTCTCTTCCGATCAAACCACTCACTCACTCACTCTCACCCATTTTGCAATTTATATTCATAGGTATATTACGATTAGCGGTTCCCAATACCAAATATATATCGGGGCAGATTTAAATCCAGCTATAAAGTCAGGACAAAGAGAGCAAGATTGCTGCGGTCAAGCAACGCTAAGCTTGGCAGAATTACGGGTTGGTGGCCACCATCTGTATTCGCTATGAGAATCGATAGCGGTTTTTAGATTTAATTAAATAAAAATCTGGTATGACTGGCGCACAGCACACCAGATTTTTTGTGTCGACATGTATTTAGTTTCCGACAGTACGGATCATTCAATTTTCAAGATGTAAAATTTATAAGTATGGCAAAATATTTATATTTTGTTACCATGGCAACCATTTCTCTATGAATTACAAGAGTAAAGTGTGCTTTAAAAGATTTCAATGGCAAAATGAGAATATACATTTTAAAGAGCATCTAAAAAATAATTGATTTATGAATTAAAAAAAAAAATCGCTGGAGCGAATTTTGAGAAAATCGAAAAAAACTGAAAAAGTACATCATTAAAGTACTAAATCTCTTTGGTCGATTTTGATTATAAGCTTATTTTCACGATCCAGGAGAGTATAAAACTTAAATATAAAATTTCAACCTCTTAGCTCAATTCCTTCATGCTTAAACACACACCCACCCACCAACTATAAGCGTCAGACCGTGCGACGGGCCGGCCTGTTCTATTCCTTCCCGGTCGCAAAAAAACCCATGTTTGATAAATTCCGCCGACCCCGCACCGCGGGAATAATCAGGCAAAGAAAGAAGAAGAAGTAGGTCTAATTTAAAGGTTATGTTGAATTGTTTACTAATACGTAAAAGAAAAAAAGCCTGCATTTGTAATCTAAAATTTGCTTTTGTATTTTTTATTGTCATATTGACTCAACTAATTTATACATGGAGACAGGGAATGAATAAAATTGACAATTAGGCTGGGAATAATCGGTCGAGAGATAGTTTAGTCGATGTTCAATGTAGGTGCACCTGTATGCGCATGCGCACACCACACAACTGCAGATCAACTCGATTTTTATGTCCATCGACTAAACTATCTCTCGACCGTGTATTCCCAGCCTTACTATTATAAGTTGTATTTCGACAATTGTCAATACAACCTCACTTTTTACTTTCTCTTACCTATGTATATATGTATATATATAGAGAGAAAGTATTGGATTCATGTCAAAAATTCGATGTCGAGATTTTGATGGATCTTCACGTTTTGAGGTCTCCTGAATCCAAAAAAGTGGTTTTCGCGACATGGTCTGTCTGTGTGTGTTCAATTTTAAGCATGAAGGAATTGAGCTAAGAGGTTGAAATTTTATATTTAAGTTTTATACCTTCCTGGACCGTGAAAATAAGTTTTTAATCAAAATCGGCCAAAGAGTACTAGTACTTTACTGATGTGGTTGTTCAGTATTTTTCGATTTTCTCTAAATTCGCTCTAACGATTTTGATTAAAATTCAAAAATCAATTAATTTTTAGATTCTCTTTAAAATGTATATTCTCATTTTGCAATTGAAAGCTTCTGAAGATCACTTTACTCTTGTACTCCATACGAAAGATAGGAGAAATGGTTGCCATGGTAACAAAATATAAATATTTTCCCATACTTATAATTTTTATATTTCGCCGTAAAATCTGGCGTGACAAGCACAGAACACAACTTTCACTTACCGAAAGTAAGAGAAAGTCACACCAGATTTTTATTTTTCAAGTGTTTTAAATTTGCAAACAACCCCAAAAAAAAATCCAGGAAGTTTGAGATTTGATTTTTTTTTTTTTTTTCATAAATGGCGCTGCGAATATTGATCCCGCTGAGAGCGTCCTTGTCCTGGCTGCTAGTGCTGTGTCAAGGGGTCAAGGGGTACGTGTGTGCGTATTGCGGGGTGCGTAGCCGACACGACACGTGCAGCTCGTCTGCAAGGAAGGTCAACGTTCTCTCCCTCGCCTGGGTTTTTCGAGGTCCACACACATTCAGAGAGTGAGTGCGCCTTGTTAAAGAAAACAACGAACGACGAGAGAACTAGAAGAAGAAGAAGATATCGATTGGATCCTAGACAAGGCACACGACACGTCATCACACAGCCACTGCATCCGATCACCTAGGCGACAGGATTACATTTTGATTAAATAAAGAATCTGGTGTGACTATCGCACATCACACAACTTTCTCTTACCTTCGGTATTTGAAAGTTCTGTGCTTGTTACACGAGATTTTTCGCGTCGACATATATTTAGTTTCCGCCAATATATTAGAATTCAAGATATAAAATTTATAAGTATGGGAAAAAATTATATTTTGTTACCATGGCAACTATTTCTCCTATCCTTCCTGTGAAGTACAAGAGTAAAGTGTGCTTCAAATAATTTTGAGAGCAAAACTAGAATATACATTTTAAAGAGTATCTAAAAAATAATTGATTTTTGAATTTTAATCAAAATCGTTAGAGCGAATTTTGAGAAAATCGAAAAAAACTGAAAAAGTACATCAGTAAAGTAAGTACTAGTACTCTTTGGCCGATTTTGATTAAAAATATATTTTCATGTTCCCGGGGGGTGTTTAACTTAAATATAAAATTTCAACCTCCTAGCTCAATTTTTTCATGCTTAAAATTGAAAACAGACAGACCATGTCGCAAAAACAACTTTTTACTTTCTCTTACCTATGTATATATGTAATATATATATAGAGAGAAAGTATTGGATTCATGTCAAAAATTCGATGTCGAGATTTTGATGGATCTTCACGTTTTGAGGTCCCCTGAATCCAAAAAAGTGGTTTTCGCGACATGGTCTGTCTGTCTGTGTGTGTGTGTGTGTGTGTTCAATTTTAAGCATGAAGGAATTGAGCTAGGAGGATGAAATTTTATATTTAAGTTAAATACCACCCGGGACCGGAAAAATAAGCTTTTAATCAAAATCGGCCAAAGAGTACTAGTACTTTACTGATGTACTTTTTCAGTTTTTTTCGATTTTCTCAAAATTCGCTCTAACGATTTTGATTAAAATTCAAAAATCAATTATTTTTTAGATGCTCTTTCAAATGTATATTCTCGTTTTGCCCTCAAAATTGTTGGAAGCACACTTTACTCTTGTATTTCATAGGGAAGATAGGAGGAATGGTTGCCATGGTAACAAAATATAAATATTTTCCCATGTTTATAATTTTGACATCTTAAATTTCTAATATATTGGCGGAAACTAAATATATTTCGACACAAAAAATCTGGTGTGACAAGCACAGAACACAACTTTCGATTACCGAAGGTAAGAGAAAGTTGTGTGCTGTGCGCCAGTCACACCAGATTTTTTTGATTCAGGGGACCTCAAAACGTGTATATCCATTAAAATCTCGACATCGAATTTTTGACATGAATCCAATACTTTCTCTTTCTATATATATTAACATATATAGAGGTAAGAGAAAGTAAAAAATGAAATTTAACATGTATTCTATAGGGATTGTAGGCGAAACGCACACATATCGAATTATGAAGCCACTCCTGATAAAGACAAAAAAAAAAAAAAAAAAACTTCTATTTTATCAATTAATATCCGTTAAATATAAAATCAAAATTTTCTGACGAAGGCTTTTAAAATTATTTTAACAAAAAAAAAAAAAAAAAAAATTCACGAAAATGTCAGTTCAACATATTTTAAAAAATAAATAAGTCACGTGACTCAGAACAGTCAGGCAACGTCGCATAAAATCGTGTTTCACGCTTTCACTTACATTTTCATATTTTTTTCGCAAATCGCCCGCCCATTGTATCTAAACTGATTTGCATTACTCATTGTAATATCGTCGCCTGAAACACGTAGTGGCGTATCTCACTTTTTATCATTTTTCAGGTTTATAGTTCGTGTTGTTATATAACAGTTAAATTAAATGTTGAGATACGCAAAACCAAAAAACCTAAATAATACAAAAAAAAAAAAAAAACGGAAATACAGATTTGTCACTTTGTGATAATGTAAAAAACGCCAGGACACGGCCATACCGGCCCGTTGGCTCTCAATTTTTAATTTTTTTTGAGATACGTCACTAAGTGATGCAAGCGACGATATTATAAATAAAATACAACTGAAAAATAAACAAGATCAACGTAATCAGTTGTTAAATGCAAATGTTGCCAGGTTTAAATTATGTAAAAAAATACTTAAGTCAAGAGTTATTTTTGTTAATTAAATTATTAACTGAAATTATAATAACGAATTTATGCATTTAAATTTTTAATTTTATTTAAAAAACAAAAATTGAGATTCTATTATGGCATTCGGGGTAGGCCTACTGGCCGAAAAATCTTTAAAAAAAAATGTTTTTATGTATAGATATGTATCTTTAATGTCTGAACTTGATTAAAAAAAGGCGAGGGTCCGCCTTAGGGAGGTGAAGAGGGCGAGGTCCGCCGCAGACTGGCGGAGCAGCTAGTATATGAAGAAAACTCTAAGTATAAACCCTAAATAAATGACTTGATTTTTTTACCTCTATTTAAGAGCACCGGGGGAAGTTTTGAAAATTCATTGCCTTTTTTTTTGTTTTTAATATAAAACAAAAAGCTATCACTCAAAATAATAAATCATTGTGAGAGGGCGGGAGGGGGGGGAGGTGATTTTCCGCCCTACGGCAGGCAGCCTAATATTATAAATTTAGGAGTTAGATATTAGACTTTTAAGGATAATTTATTATTATAGATTTCAACTAATAAATCATCATCTGATATACAGGGTATATAACATAATAATATGAAATCTAAATTGGAAATTAAAAAATCTGGTGTGCTGTGAGCCACAGCACCCAACTTTCTCTTACCCTTCGGTAAGTGCACCGTGATTGTCACGCCAGACGAGAAGAACTTGAGAACAGAACGAATTAGAAGACGTTTTAAGCGACATCGAGGAAAAAAATAATATAAATTACCGAGAGGTCTGAAATGCATTGTTTTCAGTGGCGTAACGTACACCCCCGCAAAACCCACGATTCGGGGGGGGGGGGGGCTTATGGGGCCCGCGGGCCGGGCTAAAAAATTATTACTTAACCAGATTGGCAAGTTTTATCCCGACGAGTATAATACACTGTTTTATACATGGATAAAACTACCACGGATAAAACTAGGCTGATGTAAAAAAAAATGTAAAAAACCAACTTGCTGAAAAATCAGGTTAAAAGATAAATGAATATTATTTGAATTTCCTTTCTCGTCGTGCCCATGCACATCCGAGTTTTATACATTTTATACGTTTTATACAGTTTTATCCATGATTTTTGTATAAAACTACACAATCATGTATAAAATCCAACTCTGATCTTAACGAAGTTATCAAAGTGTTTGCATCAAAGAAAGCAAAAAGAGAAACAGAGGCGTACCCAGGCCCCCAACTGGCTCGGTACGCCCCTGAAGAGAAAATCGATTTTTTTAAATGTATACATTTTTCTTCCTACTTATTCATTTTGATTTTTTGTGATGAAGAAATATACATTAAAAATCTGGTGTGACTGTCCCGCAGCACACAACTTTACCGAAGGTAATCGAATGTTGTGTTCTCTGCTTGTTACACCAGATTTTTCGTTTCCGCCAATATTTTAGAATTCAAGATGTAAAATTTATTAGTATGGAAAATATTTATATTTTGTTACCATGGCAGCCTATCTCTCCTATGAAGTACAGTGAGCGCTACAATTAAGTCCCCCACCCTCCCTGATAGCTTTAGTCTTAAGTATAAGATATAGTATATGGTAAATGGTGAAATAATTTTAAATTTGAAAAGGTAAAATAAAATCATTTGTAAGCTATCAGGTGGGGAGTTAATTGTGGCGCTCACTGTACCACTTTAGGTCTTCAGAAGATTTCAATGGCAAAATGAGAATATACATTTTAAAGAGCACCTAAAAAATAGTTGATTTATGAATTTAAAAAAAAAGGAGAGAATTTTGAGAAATTCGCAAAAAACTGAAAAAGTACATCAGTAAAGTACTAGTACTCTTTGGCCGATTTTGTTTAAAAGCTTCGTGTCACGCCCTAGGTGGGTGTCTAACTTAAATATGAAATTTCAACCTCCTAGCTCAAAAGACTGTGTGAATGTGTGTTTGAGTGTGAATGGAAATGAGAAAAAAGTGTGAATGTTTAAAAAAAAAAAAAAACATTGTGTGATTTTATGAAACCACGATGCAAGTGAAACTTTTTTCGGAACGTATGCGTTTAACTGAAAATTTTCAGAAAATTATTCAATTAAGGGTATTAAAATCGCGTTTTTAATTTTAACTTAATAATTGGAAAATGGGAAATCAATAGAGACATATTAAAAACTGAGAACAATATTTATTTAGTAATTGAATCATTTTAAATTATTTTAAAAATTATATTTTATCAATTTAAAAATTCAATAAATAAATCTCACAATTATTTTTTATAATTCATCATATATATTAAATTTCAACTTTCCTATTTTTGTCGTCACGGCTTGTGACGTCATAACTTGTAGCGTCACGGCCTTTGACGTCACGACTTGTAACGCGACATGCTGATAGAGAAACGAAAAAATTTGTGTCGATCAAAATAAAGTTTCACTTTAAAAAAGATAAAAGAAATTGGATTGAAAAAAAAATCTAGAGAGAAGACCTTGTTAATATTCTCTTGAAATTTTCAATCTATTCTCTCACCCTAAACAAATTTCACTTTCTTTTGATTAATAATAACTTTTTTTTTGTTTTAATATTATATTTTATAATATAATTTTTTTTTTTTATATTATAAAATAATATAAACAAATTTTAATCTCATTAATATTATAAAGCGCGCACAACACAAGAGAGTAGATAGATAGTTTATTTAGGGCAGACAGAGAATAACATTATATTCATTCATAAAAAACTTGAATAAAAATAAAAGCAAAAAGTTTTCATCATCAATCGATAGTTATGAAATTTATTAACTTTTTTTTTTTTTGCTATTGAATGGAATTACATTTTCTATACAAAAAAAATAAGGGGAGCAAAAAATGAATTTTATATTGAGATCTCCTTCATTAATTATTTGAGTTGAGTTTTATTTTTATTAGACTAGTGTCGTCACGGACTCGGACCCGCCTGCAGTGGACCCTCCTCTTTACTTTTTTACAAGGGGAGTGCATAGCCTACATGACACGAATTTCAACGAAAATTTTTTTATGTGTAGTACTTAGTACTTAATGAAAAACAAATTCTGTTAAAGCGAGAGAATGCACTGCCTTTGCAAGATGCTTGGTGATATTGATCATAAAAGCATTGAAAACATAAATCTTGTAAACATAAATCCCGAGTTCGAATCTCGCCCTGAGCAACTTTTTTTTTTCTTTTTTGTGTAATTTATTTATTTTGCCTGGAAAATGAACGACCCAACTAATTAAAACAAATATTATTGTAAATTTATTTATGTGTTCATCAATCGCAGGTCAATTTCTTCAAGCGTTTACTTGGACTTCCGCGAACAACTCCCGACGCAGTGGTTAGACTGGAGGCAGGCGTTGTAAAGCTCCAACTGAAAGTATTAAAAGCAACGATGAGATGGATGGTTAAAATACTACAAATGGACGACTCGAGATACCCTAAACTGTGCTTTAGGCGACTGTATGATTTGGCCCAGACGTGCCCCAGCCCAAGATATAATTGGGTTGTACAGGTTGATCGTCTTCTCCGAGCAAACGACATAGTCACCTACGATCTTTTGAGCCTGGAATCTATAAAAAGTATAATTAAGTATAAGATCAATCACTGCAGAAGAAATCTATTAGAGGCAGACATAGAAACTATCAACCTTTCTGAATTCTGCTGGTTTTACAAAAGCGTATTTTCTTACAATGGCTTTTACCCGCAAAGATATTTGAATCGCAGATGGAACTTTGGAGTTACAAGGATGATAGCACAGATAAGGGTAGCAAACAGATACGCACTCAAGTTTACTGTCAACGGCACTATCCATAGGATCAGACAGAATGCAAATTGCACATTATGCAATCTTCAGAAAACAGAGACCTTAATGCATATTTTGAAAGAGTGCCCGATTTACAACCCTATCAGGAAGCACTATATAGCATGGATAAGCACCATTGTAACCAATCAACAACTTGGCCTTAGATTCCAGAGTGCTTGTTATCGCGAATGGACAAATGTTTACCAATTCCTGGTATCAGCCCTGCAATTGAGGTCATTTTCGCTGAATGAATAGGGTGGGATGAACAGTGATCTGTCTGGCGAAGTTATTCTCATTCTTTATTACTATTTTATTAATGCAGAGTTCTATTTACAAACAAGTACTGTTATTCTTGTTAACACGCCATTTATTAGGGAGACATTGCTTTTGTTATTTTATAATTTATTTAACTTATTTACCCTTGTTGATGCTTTAGAGTCTATTATTTATTACACTATAATGTTTATTTATACATATTGTTGATATTATTATTGTTTGTCTGTGTTATTGTTTTTGAGTTTATTATATGTTATTGCTTTTGAGTTTATTGTAAGTTACTGCTTTGGAGTATGTTATATACATTGTTATTGTTATTATATAGTCTATTTGTCTTTGTTATTGCTTCGAGCCTATTTATATAATTGCATTGTTGTTGCTACTCTATAGTATATATATTCTTTTTGTTACTGCTTGGAATTTATAACTTATTGCCCGGCGAAGCTGTTGATATTGTATAGTTTGCTTATCAGTTTTATCCCTCTGGAGCTTATTGCTGGAGTGTATACATTTATTATATTATTGTTGTTATTATTATTATTATTTGTTGCACTACTATGTTTATTTACACATATTGCTGATATTGTATCACTTTTATAATCTCGGAACCTTCGTATGTACATCCATTTAATTAATATTGTACTTAAACGAATAAATAAATAAATAAATAAATAAATAAATAATATTTATGTGTTCAATAAATAGTAATATATTTCTAGTATAATATTAAATATTTCCTTATATTTTCGACAGAAAGCATTCGAATTTTCTTTAAATAAATGGAACAAGTTAAAAATTAAATTCCAATAATTAATTAATTATTTATTTATTAATATTAAAAAATATTCTAAAACAAAACAAAAAAAAAAAAATAGTTGCTCAGGGCGAGATTCGAACTCGGGATTTATGTTTACAAAGAATGAACGCTACTAATTTAGCCACAATGGCTTTTTGATTAGTTATTGTTAGCAACAGCTTAAGGCATGCAGGCTGTTTAATATATTAAACAAGGATTATTATGACAGAACGTCAATAAAAGAAGAACATTTTGAAGTAGGAGAGAAAATATTAGTGCAAGATGTTAGGACGAAGTTATGGAAGCCAGGAGTTATTGTTGAGAAATTAAGTCAACCCAGATCATATGTGGTGATAACATTTCAGGGTGAACAACAGTACAGAAGAAATTCTATACATTTAAGGAAGTTGAAGTTCATCGCCAACGCTGATCATCCTCAATAAGAACCTCCGCTCGAAGAGAGATGTTTAATATATTAAAAATATAAATATATATTTTTATTGTAAATAGTTACAATGTTTTGTATTGAAATTGTTGTTTTTGTTTGAGTGATATAAACTATTAAAAATTGTCTTTCTGATCAATTTTAATTTGGCTTATAAAACACAGGCAAAATCTTTAACATTTTTTTTTTTTAGACGAACGGTTGAGTAGTGCGTTCTCTCGCTTTAACAGAATTTGTTTTACACATAAAAAAATTTTCGTTGAAATCCGTGTCATGAAGGCTATGCACTCCACTTGTTAGTTCTTTTGTAACATTTCGTTTCACAATTCCAGAGAGATATCCCAAAAAGCAGACAAACAGATATCTAAGAAATTATAAACCCTCTTGCATATAATAACTAAAATAATAAAATAAAAAAATAATATAATAACTTGACGGGGTGCCGGTAGATGGCTACGTCCAGAGGCCGGTTGGGTTTGAGGTGTGTGTCTTCGTACAGGAAAGCACCTCGGGTAAATAAATGGCGATCCCGATAGGAATAATTATAATTAAATGTTCATTAATCATTTTTCTATGGAATATATATTTATAACCAAAGTGCTGATAAATCGCCAGGCGATTTTTGACCGACTGCAAGATTCAATATCGACAATGGTTGTGGTAAAATCCCGCTCCTAAAAATTTTACGATTTTAACAATGCCTAAAAAGAAAAAAAATTTCCAGCTTCAAAAATTCATACAAAAAAAAAAAAAAAGTCGATCGGATATTTTTAGAATCTCCTAATATAGCCTATAGAGAAATGAAAATAAACTGGCTTTGTCATTTTGTCTTTTTTTTTTTTCTTCTTTCAAATTTTTATTTTATAAGTTGCATAGTCCGCCTACCTAGAAAGGAGGTGCGCCCCCCTCCTGGAATTTCAAATATCCTTCAAAATGGAATCTTTTCACATTTTTGGTTTCTCATTATATTTAACTGATAACTAGAGACCGGATTTTAAGCAAAATGCTTATTGCTCAATTTTATAAGCAACCATTAGATATTTAATTTCTATACGAATTAGGAAAAACTAAGTGCATTGAGATTGCATTTTTTATGCTTTTTTGAGTTTTCATGCTTTTTTCCCTTTCATGCTTATTTGAACTTATTTTACGAATATTTATAATTTTTTTTTTTTTTATTAAAAAACACACTTTTTCCCATTCACACACGCATACACCAGGGACGTATATAAGGGGGGGAGGGGGCCCGCCCCCCAAAAAAAAAAAAAAAAAATTTTTCAAAAACCCCGCAGTGCGAAAAAATATAGCCCTGGAAAAAAAATTTTTTCATCAGGGTGAAAAAATTTGGTTCCGCAAAAACAAAAAAACATTTTTCGCAATTTTTCTTTAAAAAAAAAATTTGTATACGCCATTGGTATGAGTAAAAATTGCTTATTAGATGCTTTTTTTCAACTTTTATGCTTATTTAACAACTTATTATTCAAGATTTTTATGCTTTTTTAAGCACTTTTTTTTTTTTTCATTTTTTTATGCTTTTTGTCCGGTCTCTACTGATAACACTACTCGGCAAGAAAAAAAGCTCCGAGATAATTCCTTCAGATTCTTAATTCAAATGACCTCCTGAATCCAAATATGACCTCCGTTTTACCCCCGTTTTTGCAAAAAAAAAAAAATCTATCATTTTTAATGATTTTTTGCAATTTAATGGAAAAGAACCTCCGCGACATCTTCCTCTTGGAAGCAAATGTTCATATTCATCTCTCTAGATCTTCTGAAGAAATGTTAAGGCCAAAATATTCTTTTTCATCTCTTCAAATTTAATTCATGGCCCTAAAATTAACGAAAAGGGGTGGAAATAAGTAGGGGGGGCTCTCCCCCGAAAACGGTAGGTGGTGGGGTAAAACGGAGGTCATATTTGGATTCAGGAGGTCATTTTACTTAAGAATCTGAAGGAATTATCTCGAAAGCAAATCCTTTGGTAATTAAGTAAATCGCTACTCTAGCTCGGGCCCCCCCTCCCCCTGGACTCCCCTGCTCTGGCTCGGGCTCGCCTGTGGCGGACCCTCGCAAGGAGAGGTGGAAATCTGGTGGGACTGGCCGCACAATTTCGGTAATTTAAAGTTGCATTCTGTACTTGTTTAGCAGAATACTGTATATATACAAAAAACATTTTTAAAATTTTAGATTAAAATTAATTATCTCCTTTACCTTCCCCCCCCCTTTGTATCCGTCATTGGAATGAGTAGAAATTGCTTATGATATGCTTTTTTTTTTTCAAATTTTACGCTTATTGAACAACTTTTTATTCAAGATTTTTTATGCTTTATTTAAGCACTTTTTTTTTCTATATTTTTATGCTTTTTTGCCCGGTGTTTAAACTTTGACTCAACGTGGTATTCAAATTAATCCCATTTTCTAATCAGCTTCAATGAAAAAAAAAAAAAAGAAAATTCTCAATTTGTTCTAAATCAATACTAACTAAGCACAAAATGACTTTTCTTCCACTCTATCGCTTTTAACACTTTGTGATTTGTTTTTCTTCTGGGAAAAGAAGCCGTAAGAATCGGGAATATGAAGAACAAGGGGTTACACAATCGAGTATCTACTTTAAATAAATAAATAAATAAATATTTAATAAAGAAACACGCTGATGAAGCAATTATACAATTTATAGTTCCGTATGAAGAGTTGTTTGATAAAATTGATAATTTCCATGTGAATAGAATCTGCTTTTGCTGAAAAATTACAAATTCCTCGCCCACTTATTGAAATTTTTTTTTATCTGGCTGTAAAAGCTGTAACGAAAAAAGAAATCTTCCGAAGAAACTATTTGTTAAGCCCATTTTATCGAGCGGTTTTTGTGAGCGAGGGCAAATTGATTTGATAGATTTTCAATCCCTGCAAGATGGTGACTATAAGTGGATTATCAAGATCATTCGACTAAATTTGTAATTCAACGTCCTTTAACTTCTAAACGAGCCCAAGAATAGCATCTGAGTTATTATCTATCTTCCTCTTGTTCGATGCTCCGAAGATACTACAAAGTGACAACGGCCGGGAGTTTGTTAAGTAGATCTTCACCAAATGTGGCCTGAGTCAAAGATTGTTCATGGGCGACCCAGACATCCCCAAATTCAGGGTAGTATTGAAAGATCAAATCAAAATATTGAAAATATGTTGAGAGCTTAGATGGCTGACACAAGTAGTAAGCGTTGGTCTGTTGGATTAAATTTTGTACAGTGGCAAAAAAATAGTTCTCACCACCGAACAAAGCGCTGTTCGGATGCGACCCCAATCTTAGTATATTAACATATACATATAGGTAAGAGAAAGTAAAAAACTTATGTATTGTCATATGTGGTTGTTTATGTACAATTAACAAGGGGAGTGCATAACCTTCATAACACCGATTTGAACGAAAATTTTTTTATGTGTAGTACTTGATGAAAAACGAATTCTGTTAAAGCGAGAGAACGCGCTTCTCAACGGTTCGTCTAAAAAAAAATGTTAAAGATTTTGCCTACATGCCTTAAGCCGTTACTAACAATAACATTTACAAAGGTCGTGATGGCTAGATTGGTAGGGCGCATTCTTTGTAAACAAGGAATCCCAAGTTCGAATCTCGACTTGTGCAACTATTTTTTTTTTTTTTTGGGTAAATTATTTTTTTTTGTTTCAGAATATTTTTTAATATTAATAAATAAATAAAGTTTTCATTTTCAACATGTTCCATATATTTAAAGAAAATTCGAATGCTTTCTGTCAAAAATATAATATAAGGGAATATTTAATATTATACTAGAAATATATTACTATTAATTGGACACATAAATAAATTTATAATAAGATTTATGTTTTAAACAATTGGGTCGTTCATTTTTCGAACTTTGAACATGTTACGACAATATTTTCAGCTTCATTTATTGCTATTAACTCTTCATTGGGGATTAATTTTTTCTCGGCAATCATTTGCAGAGTGTAATGGTACACAAAAAAAAAAATAAGAGAAAGTAAAAAAAATAGTTGCACAAGGCGAGATTCGAACTCGGGATTTTTTGTTTACAAAGAATGCGCCCTACCGATCTAGCCATCGCGACCTTTGCAAATGTTATTGTTAGTAACGGCTTAAGGCATGCATGCAAAATCTTTAACATTTTTTTTTTAGACGAACCGTTGAGAAGCGCGTTCTTTCGCTTTAACAGAATTCGTTTTTCATCAAGTACTACACATAAAAAATTTTTCGCTCAAATCGGTGTTATCAAGGCTATGCACTCCCCTTGTAAGTGTGGGTGTAGGGTAGAAATGACAAAAATGCAACTACGTATAGTGTATGATTACTGACTGGCTAAAGAGATGGGGTTGAAGTGATCTTTGCAATTTTATTTTAAATTCTTTATTTGAAAGTAGTATTTCGGGACACCTTGTATCAGTTATATTTGGTGATGATTGTTTTTTTTTTTTTCTGCATCCTTTTTAAATGCAGTCTCTCCCCCCTTCTCCCCCCCCCCTCTCTCTCACTCTCTAGATTGCGGAAATAAACGGGTTTTTCGGAATTCCCTGTTCTAAACTTAGCCAGACGGGATTCGAACCCAACACCCAACTTGTTTTCTCCCCCCCCCCCCCCACCAACGCGCACACACACATGCATTCTTTTGAGGACATATTTATGATAGAACCTCTCTTAGGAAAGGGAGATAGAGAGAGAAAGAACAATCAAACATTATCGTTTCCAATCCGCAATTAAAAGGACTCTTGTTTTTGACAACTTGTTGGGTCATTGAACCACACACACACACACACACAAAAAAACATCCGTCGAAATAAATTACAATTTTTTTTTTTGTCCTTCTCGCTAAAAAAATCTGATGTGACTGATCGCACACATGGTATCCAATAAAATCATAGGACTGCCTGGGATCCGAACCCGCCACCCTTGGTATACAAGGCAGGCGCGCTACCAACTACTCCAAGCCCGATGGCTGTGGAAAATTAAATCATATTAATTATAATAATAGTAATAAAAATAAATAAATCTCTCAAATAAGAATGAATTATAAAAATTACATTTTTCTAAACTAATTAATACACAAAATTCAAAGAAAAAATTAAAATTAAATCTCATAATTATTAAATTATATTTAAATTAAATTTTCAAATTTTTATAAATAGGAAAGAGCGATACATTTGAATTCAAGTTGTAAAATTTATAAAAGTAGGAAAATATTTATATTTTGTTACCATAGTAACCATTTCTTCTATCTTTTCTAAGAAGTACAAGATTAAAGTGGACTTCAGAAGATTTCAATGCCAAAATGAGAATATACATTTTAAAGAGTATCTAAAAAATAATTGATTTTTACTTTCTCTTACCTCTATATATATGTTAATATATATAGAGAGAGAAAGTATTGGTTTCATGTCAAAAATTCGATGTCGAGATTTTGATGGATATACACGTTTTGAGGTCCCCTGAATCCAAAAAAGTGGTTTTCGCGACATGGTCTGTCTGTGTGTGTGTCTGTGAACAAAATATCTCAAGAACAAAAAGAGCTAGGAAGTTGAAATTTTATATTTAAGTTAGGCACCCCCATGGGACGTGACACGAAGCTTTTGAACAAAATCAGCCAAAGAGTACTAGTACTTTACTGATGTACTTTTTCAGTTTTTTTTTCGATTTTCTCAAAATTCCCTCCAACGATTTTTTTTTAAATTCAAAAATCAATTATTTTTTAGATTCTCAATAGAATGTATATTCTCATTTTGTGATTGAAATCTTCTGAAGACCACTTTACTCTTGTATTCCATAGAAAAGATAGGAGAAATGGTTGCCAGGGTAACAAAATATAAATATTTTCACATACTTATAAATTTTACATCTTGAAAATCGAATGTACCGTACTGTCAGAAACTAAATACATGTCGACACAAAAAATCTGGTGTGACAGCACAGAACACAACTTTCGATTACCGAAGGTAAGAGAAAGTTGTGTGCTGTGCGCCAGTCACACCAGATTTTTGAATTTTAATCAAAATTGTTGAGGCGAATTTTGAGAAAATCGAAACAAACTGAAAAAGTACATCGGTAAAGTACTAGTACTTTTTGGCCGATATTGTTTAAAAGCTTATTTTCACGCCGTAGGAGGGTACCTTATTTAAATATTAATATAAAATTCCACTCTCGTACCTCAATTCCTTCATACTTTAAATTGAACCCAGACAGACCATGTCGCGAAAACCACTTTTTTGGATTCAGGGGACCTCAAAACGTGTATATCCATCGAAATCTCGACATCGAATTTTTGACATGAAACCAATACTTTCTCTCTATATATAAATTACATACATACATAGATAAGAGAAAGTCAATGCATAAAGTAGAAGAAGATGGGATTCTCATTATCCAGGACGATTTACTAAGAGAAAGAGAGAATCTATTGATCCCGCAATGCTAAGGACTTTGCATCTTTATCTTAAAGTTGCTTTAAAAAATTTTTTGCCTCTGAACAAAATATCTCAAGAACGAAAAGACCTAGGTAGGTTGAAATGTTATATTTAACTCGGCTGTAGACTTTAAATTGAGTATAGGAGACTTTACAGGCTTTTGAGCAATATCGGCTAAAAAGTACTAGTACTTTACTGATGTAGTTTTTCAGTTTTGTTCGATATTCTCAAAATTGGCTCCAACGATTTTGATTAAAATTCACAAATCGATTATTTTTTGGATGCTCTTTAAAATGTATATTCTCATTTTGCACTTAAAAACTTTTGAAGACCACTTTACTCTTGTACCCCATAGAAAAGATAGGAGAAATGGTTGCCATGGTAACAAAATATAAATATTTTCCCATAGCTTATAAATTTTACATCTTGAAATCAAATGTATTGTACCCTGTCGGAAACTAAATATATGTCAACACAAAAAATCTGGTGGGAGAGCCACACCAGATTTTTGAACCTTCAGAAGGCAGAATAATCCAAAATTTTATGACGTAGGCTAAGTGCTGCCAGTAGAAAATTCCGTTTTACGCAAAAATGCTTACGACCAAACATTTTTGAATCCCAGAAAAATCAAATCATGCAAATTAAAGTATTTTTGCGTACTTTATTGTTCCCGTAAAGTATAGAGTATAATTACCAGAAATAACGCATACAATACTTTATTATAAATTACTGGTAGCAACCCTAAATGTGGCCCTCGGGGCTTGGTGTAGAGGTTAGCGTGCGTCGCGGGTTCGGTCCCCAGGCAGTCCGGTGATTTTATTTAAGCCATTTGGCTACCAAATGGCTTAAATAAGAATGCCTGGACCCCATTATGTATATTAAATCAATAACGGTTATCGTAAATGTCTTATAGGGCCTGAGTTGCCGAAAAGACAGTGTGAATGTGTGTGTGAGTGTGAGTGTGAATGAGAAAAAAGTGTGAATGTTTTTTTTTTTTTTCTAAACCCTAAATGTGACAGAAATCCATTTGGGAATTTTATATTATAGATAATCTAATTATGGGTATTTTATTTGGAAACTCGCCCGAGGCGGCCCTCATTATTGCGATGTCGAATCTCAGATTATTTAGATGCGGGAATCCTATTTCAAATAATAAATCTCTCTCAGCCGATTTCGAAACAACTTTTTTAATTAGCTTATTAAAGCAAGCCCGAGGTGGCTATCACTTATTCCGCTTCCGAGGGCCAATATGGGGAAAAACTTTTTATAAATATAAATATATTGTATAAAATAAGTTGATATAACTAGAATAACGAGTTGGGAAAGAAAAGATTCTAAAGGCAACCAATTATTAAAAGAAAAAAATCTGGTGTGACTGCTCGCACAGCACACAAACTTCTCTTACCTTCGATAATCGAAAGTCGTGTACTGTGCTTGTCACACCAGATTTTTTGTTTCGAGATATATTTTGTTTACACCGATATATTAGAATCAAGATGTAAAATTTATAAACATGGGAAAATATTTATATTTTGTTACCATGACAACCAATTCTCCTATCTTTACTATAAAGTACAAGAGTAAAGTGGTCTTAATAAGATTTCAATGGCAAAATAAGAATATACATTTTAAAGAGCATCTAAAAAATAATTGATTTTTGAATTTTAATCAAAATCATTGGAGCGAATTTTGACAAAATAGAAAAAAAAACTGGAAAAGTACATTAGTAAAGTATTAGTACTCTTTGGCCGATTTTGATTAAAAGCGTATTTTCACCCCTAGGGGGGTGTGGATTCCTGTGCGTCCTTAAAAGGTTCACTATGCAGACCTGCTGCGGGCGTGTGTATCCCTGGGTGTCCCAGGTGTGGACCGTGTGTATCCCTGCGTGTCCCTGGTGTGGGCGGGTGTATCCCTAAACGTTCACTATGCAGACCCGCTACGGGCGTATGGATCCCTCGATCATTTTTAATCATTTTTACTCGGGTAATCCTTTATAAAGGATTTTGCCCATCCCTGGTTCAAAGTTCATCTGTTACAAAGTAAAATCTTACAATTATTATTCTACAATTAATCTAATTTTTATAAATATGAAATCAAATATTTTTTTTACTTTATTAATAGTCAGGATAATATTTAATAAAAAAAAATTTTTTCAAAGCCCTTTTTGTAATAACATATTGCTTTTTTTTTTTCTTTTGTAATTTAACAAAATTATCACCCCCCGAGTGAAATTTAATAAAATGTCGGCGAGAGTGCTCTCGCTGAGGGGGCGTCTCTCGTTTAATTTCAAATTAAACGATACATCTGGACCTCTCACAGAGAGAGACCTTTTGTCATTTTGCAAAATTGCATTTGAGAGAGAGAGAGAGAGAAGAGTGGGAGGGGGCGAGGGGGGCGGGGGGGGGCGGGGGAGGAGGGTTCGTGAACTGGAATCGCAACTCTCTTTGACTATGGAGCAATGACCTCAGAGAGACCTTCTCTCTCTCTCTCCACCGACGCCTTCCACGTCATATAGGTTGCAATAAACAACAACACCCTGTATTTGGCCAATGAATGAATGAATGAATGAAAAATTGGACGGGGACAATAGATGGAAAAGTTATTTGATTTTTCAACTTGGACGCATTTCAAAAGAAAAATTCTTTGGAAAAAAAGGAATTTTTGTTGTTGTTGTTGTTGTTGTTGTTATCTCTCAGGTATTCAGAGACGATATTGAATTCAGAATTTAGAAGAAAAAATTTAATTATTGATAAGAATTAGTTTATGACAATAGGGAAATAAAAATAAATAAATAAATAAATAGGAATAAATGTGGTGGAAATAATCCATAGGGGGCCAAAATAATCCCTGATTTTTAATAAAGGAGATTAAAAACCTACGACAGGGTTGGAGTAATGGTTTTCATTACCGACCCGATAATGAAAAGAACCGGTTTTTCTCGAAAGTCGGGAAGATTTTACCGCCCGCGGAACCAAGTTTGCCGCCGCGGAACTTTTTTTTTTTCGGAACCAAAATTTTTCCCAGGCCGAAAAACTATTTTACCTTTTTTTGGAGAGCCAATTTTTTGCCGAAACATTTTTTTTTTCGCGGGACCAAAATTTTTCCCGGCCGGAAAAAATATTTTACCTTTTTTTTAGAGACGCCAAATTTTTGCCGCCGAGGAACCACAATTTGGTTCCGCCGCGGAACATTTTTTTCCGCCGACCAAATTTTACCGCCCGAAAAAATAGGTTTTTACCGACTTTCGAGAAAAAACCGGTTTTTATCGAATTAGAGGTTCGTTACCGCGTTTTCGGTAATGAAAATTTTTACTTTTTTCCAAACCAGTTACCGTCCAGCCCTAACCTACGACAGGGTTTGGAATCATTAGACACAAAAGAGGAGAGGCGGGGATATGAGATCTTCAAAAACTCATACACTATATGAAGTCTTGTAGAAAATCCTTCTTTATGAATCATATAACAAAGGGCACGTGACCTGCTCAGATTCGCAACACTATCTTGTGCTGTAATTACTGATGATTAGGGATGGAAAAGTCGATTTTGGATTTTGGAATCGAGTTGATATTTTTCGATTCTCGGTTATGATTAATCAATTCTGAAAGTCGACTTTTTATTTTCTCTTACCTCTATATATATGTTAATATATTGTAAACCTATTCTCACTATTTCGAGGAACAGGCTATCTCGTTAGGAGGAATTTTTAATTTTCTAAAAAAAATATTTATTATAGGGTTTAAGTATGTATCTGCTTCGACTTTTTAAGGTTTAGGCCCGGCGCACATTGAACGCAGCCGAGGCAGAGCATAGGCAGAGGTCTTTTTGTAATACACGCGTTTCAATAGGGCAGCGCACATTGGACAGAGGGCAGGCGTAGCATAGGAATAACTCTTGCGAGCCTCTGTCTGGTTGTGGTAGCAACACAGTTTCCTACGTCCTCTGTCGCCTCTGCGAGCTTTTTAACTTTAACTTTTTATTTATTTTTATTTGATTTATTAGCTTTTTATAAGTTAATAGTATGGAACAACTAATCCAATTAGTCCAAGATCATCCCGTGTTGTACGATACAACCCACCCGGATTACATGCAAACAAAATTGAAGGATGATCTGATGATCTCAAGGTGGGATCCGATTGCTTCAGAGCTAAAATTTACGAATGGTGACAAAAACAAATAAAATAAATTGAATCCTTCTGAATCTTCTCGATTGGCCTCCTCAACATGAAATATGCTAATAATATATGATAATATATATATAATAATTATGCTAATAATTTAAATTTAACACGAAAATTAAATATTTTGTGATTGAATTTCATTTTAATATGTTTAATTCTCAAATGCAATGATTGAATTTCAATATATTAAAATTATTATTTTTTTTCTTGAAATAAAAATACAATTTTAAAACTAAATTCATAAATATTTAAGATTTTTTCCTCCATTTCAAATGACATGTTTGCAACAGAGGCAACGCAGTACTGCGTTCAATGCGGTGACCTGACAGAGGCCTATTCCTATGCTGCGCCTCCACTCTACCCGGCTGCGCCTCGGCTGCGTTCAATGTGCGCCGGGCCTTATTGCTGAGCCTATCGGGCGGATGGGAAGGAATAGAAATGCTTATATTCTAACGTAAGTGGGGGGTAATTAAAAGAGTGTAAATATATTATGAAATTATAAATTTAATCTTGATGAATTGTTCCTCTTGCCTTACAATATCTTTATCGGTAGATGTCAGTATGGGAAATTATTAAAAAGAGAACATAGCAATGTTAGTTTACTTAAATACTAACTTGTAATAAAAAAAATAATTAAGTATAATGCTTTTTATTTTAGTTTCTTACGTCGATATACGGATGTATGTATATGTGAACAGAAAAATATTTTTTGTTTTTTTTTTTTTTTTTTTGTTCTATTGTGATAATTAAATAATGGATTGAGTAAATTCAATAAACTCTTCTCCTTGCAAAAAAATTTTTTTTTTTTATAGAAAGTGATCAATAGATTAAGGGAATAAAAGGGGAAGGGGAAATGTAGATTATTTTTCTTAAATTTTAAACTTTATAAATAAAAATATTTTTTTTTCTCTTTCAATTTCAACTCTATCTTATTCTGCTCATTATATATTTGCTTTATATTTTGACAATAGCTTCTCTTACAACTTCTCAAATCAATTAGTGTTTAAATTATTTAGTGTTTTATTTTCTATTTGAAAATTATATTTTTTTATTCTTAGTATTTAAGTAAACTAACATTGCTATGTTCTCTTTTTAATAATTTCCCATACTTAATTTTTTTTTCAATGACACCTACACTCCCCCTCCCCTTTCAACAGCATATATTCTCCCTCTACCCTTAGTGAAATACAAAATATTTAATTTCATATTCAAAAGAATCGTTTTTCGCAGTCAAATTATTTGTTTCTATCATTTTTTTTTCAACGATAAAATGCATAATAATTACCTTTAATAAGACTCTCAAGAGGGTGTGTTGGTTGACGGTGAGGTCAGGGTGGGTTGCACTATATCAATTATTCACTTTGATTCACTTAAACACAAAAAAAGAGCAGCGCCTGCAGCCTGGCAACGCACTCGACTCGACTGAACGAGAGATTCGTCTCTCTCTCTGTTTGTATAGGAATAAAACAGATGAAAATAACAATTCCCTTTTTATTAAAAGTAAAAAAATATCTTTTGCTCTAATCTAACTGGAAAAGAATGTCAACAAGTGATTTGGAATATTCCAAGGCCTTTCTTAAATAATCAACCCTTCATCCCCCTAATCAAATAATAATCAACGCTATTTTTTAAATATTTTCTATTCATTTGGCTTCGATTTAGCTAAAATAAATTAAAAAAACATTTTTTTCAATATTTCAACCCCTAATCCAATCTTTTTTTTTTTTTTTAACACTCATACTTTTTTCCAGGCCCCTAAGTTTTGCGGAATTTTTCCCCCTTCCTGCGGAAAAATTTTATTTTTTTTTGCGAAACCAAATTTTTCCGTCACGCGAAAAATTTTTTTAATTTTTTTCCCGGACATTAAAATTATTTTTTGTTTTGCGAATTTGTTTGGCGCCCCTTTGTGAGTAGCGCCCGGGGCATGATGACCCCCCCTTGCCCATTTTTTACCCTTAATTTAGTGCATATGGATAAATATTTTGGCCAGGTATCAATTTCCTGGCTGTAATATTTATTTAGTTATTAATCAAAACATCTCCGACTCGCTTAACTATCACGACACTCGCACCCTCTTATTCCCAAAGGGGTTGAACTACAAGGGCAAATTTTTTACCGTTAATTTTGTCCATGTAGATAAATATTTTGGCCAGATTTCAATTTCTTAGCTGTAATATTTATTTATTTATTAATCAAAACATCTTCGTCTCGCTAATCTAATACGGATCTCGCGCCCCCCTATTCCCAAAGGGGTTGAATTATAAATAAAATTTTTTACCCTCAATTTTGTCCATTTGCCTATATATTTTGGCCATGTTTGAAATTCCTCGCTTTAATATTTATTTAGTTATTAATCAAAACATCTCCGACTCGCTAATCTATTACGGCTCTTCTAGGACCCTTTAATTCTCAAAGGGGTTGAACTACAAATGCAAATTTTTTACCCTTAATTTTGTGCATATCGATAAATATTTTGGCCAGGTATCAATTTCCTGGCTGTAAAATTTATTTAGATATTAATCAAAACATCTCCGATTCGCTAATCTATTACGGTTCTCGCACCCTCTTATTCCCAAAGGGGTTGAAATACAAATTGAAATTGTCAGGCTCAGGACTTACCTAGAGCAGAGGACGAGAGAGAGCCTCGAAGTGCGCTCAGATGTTGATGCTCAAACGACAGGGTCGATGATGAAGGGAGAAGACAACCTCTAGCAACAGTCACCTGTAAAAAATAAAAAAATGTATTATTTGAAGAAAGACAGAGTTTACTAAAAAATATTATGGATAAAAGATTCTAAGAGAAAATAGTATTAATAATTTAATTGGAATGGAAAATGGGAAATGTACAACCCTACCACCCTCTGGTTTCATTATTGAAATTAAAAATTTTATAAATTAGAAAATATAAAAATAAAATATGTTAACCCTTTATGAAAATGAAATATGCAAATAATAAATACCTTTTAATTGGAGTGTGTGATGTTTTATTCAAATGTTATCGCAATAGAAGAGAGGCACTTTGCAGAGAGATGAGTTCAATCGACTGGCCCCTTGCTCGAGGTGAATCAAACTAAATCACTTGCTTGCTTGCTTATACTTTTTATTTAAAAATACTTTCCATTTGCGTATTTGGTCTTTCTTTGATCATGTTGATGACGAACATGGATGCTCTTCCTTCTGAAACAAAGAAATATTTATTTATTATTTTTTATCCTCTTCTATTTTAAATATTAAATAAAGATTATTTTATTAAATAATTGTTTTATTTATCCCGTAATCCTTTCCTAAATATCCCTTACAACTAGAGTATATTGGAATATTTAAATTAGGATACAAATATATAAACGACAAGGCCGGTGAGTCAACCTCTAGGGATACTCGGCCCTGTAAAAATAAAAATTATTATTTTTTCTTATTAAATATGATTCGTGTGTTTGTTTATAGAAAGAGAGAGTTTACAAAAAAATAATATTTTAACTAGAATGGAAAACGTACACACGTTACCACTCTCTGTTAACATTATTAAAAATAATAATATAGTTTTAAAACGAAATGTTAATCACAGTTATTATTTATATCATTGACGTGAGATGAAAGTTTATATTTTCAATTATTAGATAAATTCTGTGCACTAGGGGTTGAAGGTGAGGAGAGAGAGAAGGTAATCAATTTCCTTAAATGTAAAAATTTTACAAAAAATATAGTTTTATATTAGTATTTTAAATATCATTTTTAAATAAAAATACTATTTTATTTTTATCAGAAGGGGTGATTTACAGCCCTTCTGATAAACTCACCCTTCCCCTTGGGTACAAGAATTCATTATATCTAAAAAATTGGATAATTTTATATACCCTAAGTAATATATTTTAAGACAGAAAAAAAAAGAAAATAGAAATTTAATTCGTTATCAAAATGAGATATGAAAATATTCATTACCTTAATAAAATAATGACCAGACGAGGAGTAAATGATTTTGGGGGATGAACTTATTCTTATTTGCACATATAACAACACAATATAAAAGAAACTAAACACCCTTAAAACTCACCACCAATTAGGGGTTGGGAGCAGCAAATTTTAAACTTTCAGAAAACCATGCCTTTAGCTAAGATCCACCCTAATGTACACCCTCTTATCACCCTCTGGTTTCATCATTAAAAAAAGGATAATTTTATAAATGTAGAAAAATAAAATGTTAACCCTTTATGAAAATGAAATATGCAAATTATAAATACCTTTTAATTGGAGTGAGATGAGGGGTGGGGGTGCGTGTCCTTTTATTCTCGCTAATAGAATCGCAATAGAAGAGATGATTTTTGCAGAGAGATGCCTCCTTCCTCGAGATGAATTCAACTAAAAGACTTGCTGCTTTCTCATAATTAAAAATAATTTCCAATTGCGTATGTGCTGTTTATTTGATAATAATGATGACGAACATGGATGTTTTTTTCTAAGGTCTCTCTTCTGAAACAAAGAAATATTTAGCAATTATTTTTTATCCTATTCAATCATTAAATATTCAATAAAGATTATTTTATTAAATCATTGTTTTATTTATCCCTTAATCCTTTCACAAATATTCTTTTTAATCCTAAGAATAATTATTTGACTCATCTTATGAAAGTGTTATTTGGGCGAGTGGTATTATAAATTTAAAAAAATAAAAAATCAAATATTCAATTTTATATCATATAATTTAATTTTAATAAGAAATAAAAATCTGGTGTGTCTGGTCGCAGAGTACACAACTTTCTCTTACCCTTGATAAGAGAAAGTTGTGAACTGTGCTTGTTACCCTAGATTTTTTGTGTAGATATATTATATATTTAGTTTCCGTCGATATATTAGATAAACATTTATATTTATTTATTTTTGATTAAGCTCAGGAACCTTCTTTACAATTTCCAATAGGATTCGGTCCAGGAGGTTCAATTAAAAGTCAAAAAGCTTTCTAAAAAAAAACTTTTTTGACCCCAGACAATGTTTTGTCCACTTGCTGTAGGACTTCTTCAGTGGTTGGAGTCATAGAGAGCCATATAGTATAAAATTATCAAACAGTAGGGCTTTAACAAAATACATATAGACATTTCCTTTTTAAAAGTTATTTTAGAAGTTATTCTTGCTAAGGGCCCTCGGGGCTTGGTGTAGGGGTTAGCGTGATAACCTCGTATACCAAACGTCGCGGTTTCGGACCCCAGGCAGTCCGATGATTTTATTTAAGCCAATTGGATACCAAATGGCTTAAATAAGAATGCCTGGACCCCATATATGTATATTAATCAATAACGGATATAGTAAATGTTTTATATGGCCTGAGTTACCGAAAAGACAGTGTGAATGTCGGTATGAGTGTGAGTGTGAATGAATGTTTAAAAAAAAAAGACTATTTATATTTTGTTACCATGGCATCCTATTTTTCGTATGAAGTGCAGGAGTAAAGTGTGCTTTAAACGCTGAGACGTTGATGCTCAAACGACAAGGAAGACGATGAAGTGAGAAGTCGACCTCTAGCAATAACCACCTCTGTAAAAGATAAAAATTATTATTACTTTTTTCTTACTAACATAAATATGATTCGTATGTTTGTGTGTGTTGTGTATGTGTTAACTAGGAGAAAGAGAATTAAGAAAAAAATATAAAAATGAAATTTTAATTGGAATGGAAAATATACACCTGTTAGCACCCTCTGTTTTCATTAGTAATAAAATTTTATAACAAAATGTTAAGAAAGAAAATATAAAAATAAAATGTAAACCCTTTAAGAAAGTGAAATATGCAAATAATAAATACCTTTTAAGAGTGAATTGTGGTGTGTGTGACGTTTTATTCTCACTAAATCATCGCAATAGTAGGGTAGATCATAAGACTCACATGGATTTTTTTTTCCTAAAAGCTCCATCCTTCTTCTGAAACAAAGAAATATTTATTAATACTGTATTATTTTTTATTTTCTGGTATTACCATATTTTAAATATTCAATAAAGATTATTTTATTAAATAATTGTTTTATTTATCCCTTAATCCTTTTTCCAAATATTCTTTTTAACTATAGTATATAGGAATATTTTATTCAAACCCCCTTAAAAAGAATTTCTTATTAATAATTTTCAAAGGTGGAGGCAATATTTGTTTGATTATCTGATATAGTTAAATTTTAGTCCCATCTTTACTCTCGCACCCCCAAAACCTTTCTACCAAAAAAAGTTTATTCCTTTCACGTTTGTAAATTTTCAAGTTGTTGAACTATTGCGTAAAGAAAGTAAAAATATCAAATTTTAAAGAAAGATTTCTATAAAACTAGCACCTCTCAAAATGCTTTCTCACAACCAGGGCCGCAAACAGAGAAAGGCAGGGGAGGGGGTTATGTCTCCGGGGCCGGGCCCTTTGCTCTCCAATCTTAAAATTCTAAGAAAAAATAATTTTTATGGTTAAAATTTCAATTTCAAATTTTTCCCGGGCCCTTTAAGCTCAAATCTTAAAATTACACGAAAGATAAATGATAACGCTGGAAGTATTTTCTAATATGAACTGAAAAAGTGCCAAATTAGGAAATTTTACTCCGAGTCGCACGTTAGATTAAATATTTAATTAATTTAAAATTATTTTTAAAAGCCCTAAAAAGGCCATACACCCTTGAAATCATCCCTTGTTAAATAAATAGCTAAGGAGGATCTTTAAACAGTTAAATTCAGTAAAAGAGAAAATCGAGTACCGTAATTTAAATTTCTTTTGATAACTTCGACAACCTGTATTTCATTTTATTTAAATAATTTTCGAGATCTATTCATTTAAATAAGATATTAATATATTATTATTAATATATATAATTATTATTAATATTAATATTCAATACCTCGGATTTGACTAAACATACTCACACATTTGTTAAATATAATTTTATATAATTTTTGATGACAAATAATAGTGAAATTAAAAATATGAACAGATTTATGCTGAGGAACTTTGACAGATGATACAATTTAATCTATCTCTCTTTGGAATTAGAATTCAAGGCGAATGTCATTATTCTATCCTAATTAGCCCACGGGATATCATTTAAACCCCTAGCACAAGAGGGGGGGTACTCTACCACTGTGCTATGGCCAAAGAACGAGAATGAATTTAAACATTTAGATGCTTTAAAAATAATTAAAATTGAGGAAGGTTATTAAAAATCTATCTTTTTTCATTAATTATTTAATGAATTCTTTAAGATAATTTTTATCAATAAGTTTCTAAATAATAAATTTCTAGTTAAAATGGAATGTAAAATTAATTTAGTCCCTTGTGGAGGAAATCAAATGGAATGTTTAGTTTTAAAAAAATTTTGAAATTTCTCAAACTTCCAAGGCGATGGGCCACGTGTTCCTGATTCACAAATGAGTTCAAATTTCAGCTGACCAAATGGTGATTAGGCAGGGGCCATTTAATAAAAAGAAAAAAACCCCATTTGCATATGAAATAGTATTTTTTAAATTATATTCTTCAACTCACATGTATGTCAGATGACCCTCGTCGACTTGGCCGCTGATTGACATACGGAGATCCTGGAACAAAGGAAATTTATTTAATTAGTATATTAATTAAAAGACTTGTAATTTTTGTTAATCCATTATAAGCTACATATTTCAATTGTTAATAAAGTTTATTTTTTTATATGATTGTTTTACTCAACTCCATATTCCTCCCCTTATTAAAATAATTATTTACATTATTAAGATTTAAGAAATAAATAAAATTCAAACCTTAGAAAATAAAGAGATATAATCTTAATTATTTCAATTTGCAAAGCAAGTGATTTGTGAATATTTAAAAAGAATTTGGTGGTTATGAATATACAGTTCTTGAATTTAATAAGAACAGGCAGGGCCGGAACTAGGAAATTTTTTAGGGGGGGCAAAATTTAATTTGTCGCCCCCTCCTTAAAATTTTCCCTGATCTCAAAAATTTTTCTGCGAATTTTTTTTTTTCGCGGAACCAAATTTTCCCGTCCGAAAAAATATTTTACCTTTTTTTTAGAGACGCAAAATTTGCCGCCCCCCTGATATCTGCCGCCCGGGGCACGTGCACCCACTGCCCCCCCCCTAGATCCGGCCCTGAGAACAGGTGTAAATATTAATGTTAAAATTAGTGAAAAATAATATTACAGAAATGCATAAGTTAAAAAAGATTTTTTTCTGACCCAAAGTATTAGAAAAGAATAAAAATTTTTTAAATATTTTTCACTAAACTGTTAATTGAATAAACATTTACCCGAAAAGAAAATTCATTAAAAGCTTTATTATTTTTTTAAATTAGAACATCCAATGACCAATTAAATGAGGACATTTGTCCTTTTAAAAAGAAATAGATTTTAGCCAAATTACAAGTTTAATATTTGTAAAAATGCATTGAAATAAAAAATAAAATAAAAAAGAAAGTGAAGGAATTTTTTTCGACTTTTTATTTAAGTTAACTAACCATATGGATTAGTAAAAAAAAAACCAAACAAATAAGGCAAGTGAAATATGCAAATTATAAATATCAAAGGAATAAAAGAAATAATAATTACCTTTTAATAGTGGAGAGAGTAGGTGTGTGTGACGTTTTATTCTCCCTCATAGAATCGCCCTGGAGCAGAGGGGCACTTTGCAGGGAGGCGAGTTCAAATCGACTGGCCCCCTGGCCCCCTTGACGCAGATGCATTTGCTTTTCCTAAGGTCTCTCTTCTGAAACAAAGAAATATTTTTTTTTTTATTCTCTTCTACCCATCATATTAATATTTTAGCTATTCAAAAGATTATTTTATTAAATAATTGTTTTATTTTCCCGTAATCCTTTCCTTTTTAATGGATTATTAGAAAATAATTTTTTTTAATTAAGTAGCCTACTTGAATTGTTTCTAATTTGAAAGATATAATAATTTTTTTGTCCAATTTGTTTCTTTTTGATAATTTGTAAAATTGATTGATTTTTTTTTAAACAAATCTTTCTATTTAAAAAAAAAAATTGAGTGATTTTTATGGAAAATTTTATAGAAAAAAATAGAATATATTCAAGTAATTTGTCCCCTCCATCCCTCTCGATATATTTAATTATTTAATTGATAAAGGATAAAGAATGGAGAAGTTTATTAGAAAAATTAAGATAATTTGAAATTGTCTGTTCTTTAAATTAAATAATAATAAAGAATTTTATATAATTTATTTGATTCAATGGCTATTTTAACCCCCCACCTCCAGAAAAAACCACCCCTATTACTTACTACATTACATTACCGATCGAAGAGAAAAAAACTTTTTTATTAGATTAGATAAAAAATGATTATTATCTTTCACATTACAAACAAATCAAGAACGTAGCTAGTTAAAAAAAATTAATAAAATATACTTTCTCTACATATTTCACATATAGGGTAAGAGAAAGTAAAAATCATCTGAATTTATTAAACTTATAATTAGCGGGGGCGAGTGGAGAAAATGTTTAAGAAAAGAATGCATTCAGACAGAGAAAAAAAATTCCATCTCTAAAAATCACACTGACAAGCGATAAAAGTTAAGAATTTCCTTTTTTAATTATTTAATAAGGGACGATTTACCCCCTTTTCCACCCTGGGGTACACGACCTCATCATAGCGTTGTATTTAAAAATTGGATAATTTCATAAGTATATTTTGAGAGAAAAAAAAATTGAAAATAGAAATTTAATTCGTTATGCAAATGAGATATGGAAAGATTCATTACCGTATAATGAGATGAACGAGGTAGTTTGGTGGATGAACCTCTTATTTGCACACACAATATAAAAGTAACTAAACGAACGAGAGAGAGACAGGAGCCCAGGCCTGGCCCAGGCGACTGATTCATGCCTCGACTCAAATACATCTAAAGACAGCCTGACAGACAGGCAGCCCGCAAACAAGAAGGCATCGATCGATAGAGAAATAGCATTACTCTCTGGGCACCCAAATATTAAAATTATTAAATAAATTCTCTATTTATAAAAATTCCATTCACTTGCAAACTAACGGGGTTTTATTCCGTTGGGAATAAATTCGGAATTAAATAACTATTAAAAGACTCTCTTCATTTAGCCACCCTTAATTAAAACTCACCCTCTATTAAATAAAATACTCTGCAGTGTTATTTTTTGTATTTATTTATTTATTAGGGATATATTCGGAGTGAAATAATTTTTTAAATATTCAATTTATTTACCCAACCCTATTATCAATAAATAAACATTTTTTAAGTGTTATTTTCTGAATTTTTTGTATAATTTCTATAGCCTACTATTGAAAGAATTTGTAAAATTGATTGTATAACAATATTTGTTGATTATTTTTTTATTTTTAAAAAGAAAATCAAATGATTTTAATGGAAATTTTTTATAGAAAAGAACTAGATGAATATATATTAGGGTGGCTCTTATTTTTCAAAGTTGGAAATTTATTCGCGCTACCCCCTAGTTTGGTGCCATTGCCAAAAAAAATAACCTGTGTAAAATTTCAGCTCAATTGGATAAGGAGAAAGGGTGCCCCAAAGGCCCTGAAAATTGAAAAAATCAGAAAATCACAGAAAATATTCATTTTGTTTATTTATCTTGTTAAATATAAATTATATACAAAAAAGTGTTATATAAAAGTTGTAGATCTATAAAAAATGCACATAATAACATCTATCAGTTTTTTATGTACACCTAACGGTTTCAGAGAAAACAGCGAAAATCCATTTTTTCTTTCTCTTATTTATTACAAAATTAAAAATGGATTTTCGCGGTTTTCTCTGAAACCGTTAGCCGTACATAAAAAACTGATAGATGTTATTATGTGCATTTTTTATAGATCTACAACTTTTATATAACACTTTTTTGTATATAATTTATATTTAACAAGATAAATAAACAAAATGAATATTTCGGATTTTCTGATTTTTTTCGATTTTCAGGGTCTTTGGGGCACCCTTTCCCTTATCCGATTGAGCTGAAATTTTACACAAGTTATTTTTTTTGGCAATGGCACCAAACTAGGGGGTAGCGTCAAAAAAAAATCTCAAAAAAATTTTTCCCCAGTAGTAGCTAAGGGCCACCCTAAAATATATATAAATGAAAATAATTTGCCCCTACATCTCTCGAGGCACAATCAATAATTAATTGACAAGGGATGAAGAATTGAGAGGTTTGTTGGATTAATTAAGAAAATTTTATATTTTCTCTCTGCTTTATCATACAATACGATTCTTCAAATTAATTGATAATTCTATTTGGGATTTTACCTAATTGATTTGATTCAATGGCTAATTTAACTCCCCTCCGCCAGAACCACCCTTATTTCTACATTAAGGTTGTTTGGATAGTACATCGTAAGTCATAATAGAATCTAAATTTTTTTTTAAATAAAATTAAAAATTTGAATGCTAAAATTCCTTATTATAATTTAGTCGTGACCTATCATAGTTTATAATTGGATTAAGTTAATAATTTAATTACCAAAAATAATAAATGAATGACTTTCGACTTGAGCAGTTTTTCACGTAATATAGAACTGGCAACATTGCATTCATCAACTATCTATTTTAGATCTTAAACGCCTTAAATTTTATTTTATTTAATATATTACAATGTTTAATGCAAATCAGTTTAAACACAATGGACGATTTGCGAGAAAAAATATTGTAAAATTGAAAAAAAAATGTAACTGACATAGAGATAAGACACTTATGTTATGCGACGTTGCCAGGCTGGTCTGACTCTCGAGAATTCATTATTTTTAAATATTAGCGACTGTCATTTTGGAGAATTTTTTGACTTTCTTGTTAAAATATCTTTAAAAGCGGTCGGCAGAAACTTTTGATTTTATTTTTAACATATTCCTCGGAAGTGAATTAATAAAATGTAAGTTTTTTTGTTTTTGTATCAGTTTCAGAAATGGCTATATAAATCGATATGTGTGAATTTCGTCGTTATTCCTCATAGGCTACATGTTAAATTTCAATTTTTTAAAAATTAATTACACGTTAACCCTGTGTCAGATCTGCTTCAAAATTTCATTTTATACGTATTTGATAGTGATTAATAACATATTAAAAAATTAGCTTTTAATATGTTAAAGTGCCTTAATGTCCGAACAACCTTAAATAACCAACCAAAGAGAAAAAAATATTTTTTTTAGATTAGACAAAAAGGAATTATTATCATAATATTTACGAATAGAAAGAATTTAATCATTGCCGTCCCATTCAATTCTAAAAAACTAATATACCATGGCGAATATAAACATTTGCTCCCTAGCCTGTTTGAAAGACGCCTACTAGTTAGGCAGCCCAATTGACTCACCACTACATATGCACTGTCTGTGTGAATTTACCTGAGCTAGGGAGCTTCTGAGGGACTTTTATGATAGACCATAAACCAACCCTTTTGAACAATGTATATAGTGATCTAGCGTAGCCTGTTCATATCAAATGAATTTGATCTCAAATTAATAGAATTTAAACTTTTTTATTAATTTCATCTTGTTATTTGGAAAAAATTAACTTATTTCACAATTTGAACGAAACTTGTATCCCAATTTTTAATTAAAATTTTCCGATACCTTTATAATAATATTTTGGGGCGTTAAAAGATTCTTATTTAAATAAAAAAAAAAAAAAAAAAAAAAACGCTATCTGGGATTTTTTTGACGAGAGATCTTACAACTTAGAGTGTGGAAGTTGGATAATAGATAAATTTTAAATAAAAAATTTGCGAATTGCTCTTTGTATCTCGCAATGCAAGAAGCTGAAAAAGTACATCAGTAAAGTGCGAGTACTTTTTGGCCGATTTTGTTTAAAAGCTTATTTTCACGAGTTTGGAGGGTGCCTAACTTAAATATAAATTTATATAAAATTTCAACCTCGTAGCTCATTTACTTCATGGTTAAAAATCCATCTCTTTTCCGCAATCTATAGCGTAGCCTTTTTTTATCTTAAATTAATAGAATTTAAACTTTTTTATTAATTTGATCTTGTTATTTGGAAAAAAATTAATGGTTGAGCCAAATACACCCCAAGGGAAAAGAAATCAGAAGGCAGGAATATTTGATTGAATATTTTAATTTAATAGTATTAATAAATGTGGGGTCACCAGTTTTTCAAATAAAAATATACAGGTTGAATGTATATATTAAATGGTTTATACAGTACAGATTATCGGTATGAGAAAGAATCAACTGCAGAGCACTGAATTTAAGTTAAAGGAATTAGAGTAGAATATTTATAATAGTGTCAGGAATGAAAATAGGGAAAGTTATCTCTTTTTGGGGAGGAACTTAGCTTGAGGCCGTAGTGGATCACAGTCGGCGATTCAATGCTGGTTTCCGAAAGCTCCGATGGATTCCGTTAGAAAGCAGGACCAAAAAGTAGATAAAAGCGAAGAAAGACGTTTCCCAATATTTTGGAAACATGAAAATCTACCAACTCTGGATATTCAAATATCGGTTCGGAGTGGAGGGAAACAGGCGTATCCGAACGGTATTGAAACCGGACTAAAAAGTGGATTTAAAGCAAATTGAATACCAAAAAAAAAAACCTGGTAAAAGGGGAAAATAATTAAAATTCACAATGAATTGTGCAAATATAAATAAACCAAACTTACCCTCTTTAGGGTTTTCTTTTATTAAAATAAATTGTATCTCATTAGATACTAATATTCTTTCGTGCTGGACCAAATCCAGATGAAGAACATTCAAAAAAATAAAGAAATGATTCTCCCAAATTGGAGATGCGAGACGATTCGCCGGAAGTCAAAGGAGAAAGAGAATGGCTTCCTTATTCGCGGCAAAGACAAAGAAAAGGGATGCGACAAACGCGAACAAATGAAATGATGGCGCGTCAATCGGTGTGAAAATGAGAAAGTGTATTTTGGCCAAAACAATTAACTTATTTCAAAATTTGAACGAAACCTGTATTCCAATTTTTAATGAAATTTCTCCGATATCTATAGACCTTTATAATAATATCTCGGGCGTTAAAATATTCTTATTAAAAAAAAATATCTAGTGTAATAATATGAACACCGGATATATAGACAATATTTATTTATTAATAATGTGTTGAGCCACCAGTTGCTTGTAGAAATTTTTACAGGTTATTTGGGGGTACTCTAGGATCTATCCAAAGTTTTTGATCTCGAGAACCCTGTGCTATTTTTTTTTTGGGGGGGGGGAAGGGGGTTGCAAAAACCTCAAAATTTTAGGACTTTTTTCAGTTTTTATTTTGTTTTCTATCTCGTAAGCTAAGTATATTTTGCGCACCAGAGTACAATACAAAGTTGTAGAGCATCAAATTTGCTAGAATTTCGTTGTTAAAACAAATATGTAGACCCAATATTAACCGAGATACGGCCGATCAAAGTTAGCCCAAGTTCCTCGAAATGTAAAACAAATAGAAACTTTGATGGGCCATATCTCGGTTATTATTGGGTCTAAATATTCGATTTATTAACCCAATCTTAGAAAATTTAATGCTCTACAAATTTGTCATGTAGACAAATTCACAAAATATGTTTAGTTTGCGAGATATAGGCGAAAAACTAAAAAAGTCCAAAGTATTTCGAAATAAAAAAAAAAAAAAACTTTGATAGGCCGAATCTCGGTTAATATTGGGACTGAAAATTCGTTTTATCATCCAAATTTTACCCAATTTTATACTCTTTCTAATTTATTATGGTGCACAAAATATGCTTAGTTTACGAGATATAAGCGAAAAACTGAAAAAAAGTACACACATTTTGAGGTTTTTTTTTTTTATTTTCTCCAAGCTCTGTAGGCCCTACGAATTAAAGAAAAGCAAACATTAAAAGCTAAAAATTGAAATTTAAGTTTTTTTCGGTGTCTAGAAGAGGAATTCGCAAATTTTCTATTTAAAATTTATCTATTGTCCAAAGGGATGGTTTATGGTCTGTCTTAAAAGACTGTCAGAACCCTATCTTAGGTAAATTCACACAGATACTGCACATGTAGTGATGAGTCAATTGGGCTGCCTAACTAGTAGGCGTCTTTCAAACAGGGTAGGGAGCAAATGTTTATGTTCGCCATGGTAGAAAGGAGATAATTTTTTTAATTATTATTTGAAATATTATTCTATGTTAGAATATTCAGACAGAAATAAAATTTGTAAGAAGAAATTTTTGAATTTTATATTTTTTTATAATCAAGCAAGTTGATTTGTTATCAAAACAATTTGGCAAAAATAATGAAAAAAATTCGTCTCTCTCTCAAAAAAAGAATCTTTGCTAGCACAATCAAAGGGGAGGGGGAGGGAGAGAGAAAGAGAGAGAGAGAAACTTCTATGGAAATGATAATCAAATATAAAATGAGGGAGGATTTTTTTAGGTCTATCAGAGATTTTAAAAGTTCCTAGGAAATGAGGAGATAAATTAAAAAAATTTGATTGCTCGGACTTACCAAGTGCAGGGAGAGAGGATCTCGAAGAACGCTTAGATGGATGCTCGAGCGACAAGGTCGATGATTATAAAACAAAGAGTGTACGTGTTGAGATTTCGCTTCTTTTTGACGCTCCCTCATTTGCATGTTGATTTGTTTCATCGACTTCGACTCGTTGCCATGAGACACATGAAGAGATGCTGTGGCAAAAGAAAATATAATTAATTAATTATATTCTAATTAAATATCCATTTGTTTTCTAATTTAAATATTTTATCATCATTTATGACAATTTATATTGAATTGATTTAAAAAGAGTTTATTTTAACCCCAATTATAAAGAGTGAGAAATAAAATCCCAAGGGAATATAAATAAATAAATATAAAAATGCATTTAAAAAATTTGACATCCAATTTTGAATGTTTGAAGGCCAAATTTTATCATTAATTGACTCTTGGATGATCTCTGCTATAATGACAAGAGACCTACTAATTTAGTTTACTAAATTACCAATTAATAAAATAAAGTGAATAATAAACTCACCAAATGGCAAACTGCAGAAACACAAACTGAGATGACGTTGAGGTCATCGGGATTGACGTCGTCCAAGAAGTTCTGAAAATAAAAAGAAAAATAATTAAATTTGTGTTTGCCAAGTAATTTAGATTTCAAACAAAAAAGAGAATAAATATGATTACACGGGACTAATATTCAAATTGTTAAGATCTATCTTGCCCTCGGGCATGGTGTAGTTGGTAGCGCGCCCGCCTTGAATACCGAGGGTCGCGGGTTCGGACCCCAGGTAGTCCGATGATTTTATTTAAGCTATTTGGATAACAAATGGCTTAAATAAGAATGCTTGGATCCCAAATACATTCAAATATCGGCTATCGTCTAAAGTCTTATACCGAAAAGAGTGTGAGTGTGAATGAGAAAAAAGTGTGAGTGTTTAAAAAAAAAAGATCTATCGAGGAAGGATGTGTGAATGCAGGCAGCCAGAAATAAAAACGCTCTCAATTCCCTTTGAATGTCCAGACGTTTCGGGCAAAATTTATTGGCCCATCCTCAGTGAAGATTCTATTCTAGTGAGAGAGAGTTAAGAGTTACTAGAATAGTTCACTGAGGATGGGGGAATAAATTTTGCCCGAAACGTCTGGACATTCAAAGGGAATTGAGAGCGTTTTTTATTTCTGGCTGCCTGCATTCACTCATCCTTCTTCAATATATTTTCAGCCATTAAATATTATTATTAAAAACTAAAAAGATCTATCTTTGCAAAAATAAAAATCTGGTGTGACTGGCGCACAGCACCAAATTACCTTCGGTAATCGAAAGTTGTGTACTGTGCTTGTCTCACCAGATTTTTTGTGTCGACATGTATTTAGTTTCCAACAGTAGGGTACATTCGATTTTCAAGATGTAAAATTTATAAGTATGGCAAAATATTTATATGTTGTTACCATGGCAACCATTTCTCCTATCTTTTCTATGGAGTACAAGAGTAAAGTGGCCTTCAGAAGAAGATTTCAATCACAAAATGAGAATATACATTTTAAAGAGCAACTAAAAAATAGTTGATATATGAATTAAAAAAAAAATCGTTGGAGCAAATTTTGAGAAAATCGAAAAAAACTGAAAAAGTGAATCAGTAAAGTACTAGTACTTTTTGGTCGATTTTGTTCAAAAGCTTCGTGTCACGTCCCATGGGGGTGCCTAACTTAAATATAAAATTTCAACCTCCTAACTCTTTTCGTTCTTGAGATATTTTGTTCACAGACACACACACAGACAGACAGACAGACAGACAGACAGACCATGTCGCGAAAAGCACTTTTTTGGATTCAGGGGACCTCAAAACGTGAAGATCCATCAAAATCTCGACATCGAATTTTTGACATTTTTGACCCGAGTTTGGCGTAGTAGGTAGCGTGCCTGCTGCCTCCTATACCAAACGTCGCGGGTTCGGACCCAGGCAGTCCGATGATTTTATTTAAGCCATTTGGATACCAGATGGCTTAAATAGAAATGCCTGAACCCCAAATATATATATATTAATTACAACGGTTATCGTCAAAGTCTTAAATGGCCTAAGTTGCTGAAAAGACTGTGTGAGTGTGAGTGTGAATGAGAAAAAAGTGTGAATCTTTAAAAAAAAAAAAAATTTTACATCTTGAAAATCTTCAAATGTACCGTACTGTCGCAAACTAAATATATGTCGACACGAGAAATAGGGTGTGACAAGCACAGAACACAACTTTCGATTACCGAAGTTAAGAGAAAGTTGTGTGCTGTGCGACCAGTCACAACAGATTTTTTTTTTTTTAATTAGAAATGAACCCCAGTTCTAGTCAGAAAAGAAAAATATTTGATCTAAAAAAAAATATATTAAATATTAAATTCTTTGTCATTTTTGTTAAACTGCGAGTGAACCTTTTAATAAATGAATTATATGAAAGCTAATTTTGTTTGAATTAAAATCCGAACAGTATTCAATTTATTTCATAATAAACAAAAAGAGATCTTTCAGGCCTTGACAATGGTACTTTGTAAACCGAAACCAATAAATTAGCTAAATGGTCGGCCAAATTAAGTAATCCAATAAAAAAGGAAAAAGCTTCAAGCAATTTCTTTTAATTCACAAGCCTTTCAACCTGCAAGTAATTTCATAACACTGAAGTCAATTCTTATAGTTACTAATTATCAATATTGTTTTAAAAATAGACTAATGAAAATAAATAATATTAAAATATTAAAAATAAATAATCTCACCAAAAGGCAGAGTAAGATGACGTTGAGCTCACTTGGATCAACAAAAAGAAGAATCTTCGAAGGAATTCTGAAATAAAAGAAAAAAGAAAAATATAATCTCTATATTAACTAAATAGAGCTTTGTTTGAAAAGAGATGGAATTTTTTTTCCAAACAAAGCTCAAATAGACTGTAAATAAGCCAGTCAATATATCGTTTAAGCTAACAAATTTGCGAGATAAGTTCGTGTTTGATTGGGCAAAAATTGCGCCTCCTGGATTCGAACCAGGACCTCCACGCTTTCGCGGCGGGTTTATCCTAGATCGCGGGCTCAATAAACACAAACTCTCGCATCCGCCTATTATTTTATTACTATTATAATTTTAATTGCATTAGTATAATAGGCGGATGCGAGAGTTTGTGTTTATTGCGCCCGCGACCTAGGATAAAGGTAGTCCGCCCGCCGCGAAAGCGTGGAGGTCTTGGTTCGAATCCAGGAGGCTCAATTTTTGCCCAATCAAACACGATCTTATCTCGCAAATTTGTTATCTCATATAATCTATATATAATTATCAAATAAGAGAATTAAAATTATTTATATTTAGTGCATAGAAATAAAAATCATTTTAACTCATTAATGTCAATTAAAATTGTGACCATCTCATGAAAAGGTACCAAATCTTCACTGGGCTAAATTTTCAGGAAAGCAGATTTACTAAAAAAATTCAAAAAAATCTATTATCTTTTTTTATTACTGATTCCGATTCTCTAGTTCTTCATCTTATATGATGAAATATTCGATTCATCAGAATCGATGTATTTTATATCAAAAATTTGAAAAAACAAGACAAATGTGAGATAAGAGAAAGGGGACCAAACAAACTTTAAACTCACTTTTCTCTAAACTAGGCTTTTCATAACCAATATTTTAAAAATTCATATCTTCCAAACAAAAAAATTCTAAAAATACCGGCTTGTTCAGCAAGATGTGTCTCTTCAGAAAGGACAAGAACTCAATTTTGATCTCGATGAAGATTTGCTACCTTTTCATGTGGACGGTCACAATTATATACCGACCAAAGCACTCGCATGCGTTTGCAATGTGATTATTTCATTGTTTTTAAAAAAACTATGATAAGTTTTTAATGAATCTTTTGTAGTCAAACGTAGAAAAGAAATCCAATAAAGATTTTCATTTTCTTTTTATAAAAAATAATCATTTAAGAAAACGCATAGGGGAGCTTGATCCTCTGTTGATTAGAAATGGCTAAATATGATATAAACTCTCCAGACTAGAATAGCAAGAATCGCTCACCTTGACTTCTTGGCTTTTTAGTCGTAAGAGCAAATTGACCCCTCGTATGTCAGTGGAAAAATCGTTCTTGCCAAGGTCAGAGGCCGTTCCTCTCTATGCAACAGCCGAAGCGAACTGCCTGTGAACTGGTCGATTCATCTTGATCCTGGTCTTTGGACTTTGCCCTCTATATTGATCATTTTGAGGTCAGTTTCTTTGTGTCACAAAGTAGCGCAGAATGCGATTGAAAACAATAGTGCATTTTTAATCCCCAGCTTCACGGAGATAGAGTTCAGCTTGGATAGAAGAATAATTCTAAAATAAAAGAAAAAAAATATATAATCTCTATTTAGCCTAATTATCAAATAATGAGAATTAAAATTATCTATATATATCCTACTGCATAGAAATAAAAAATTGAATCATTTCAACTCGTTAATGTCATTTAAAATTATTTAATAATTAATATAATAATTGTATAAAAAAAGTTAAATAAAATGTTTTACTATTCAACCTTAAATATCCACCCTTCTCCCAATAAATTAAATTAGAATTATTATATTGCAATATACACTATAAATTATATAAAATATTAAAAATTATTATAGTAAAGGAAAATTTTCAAATAAAATTAAAAATTTTGTTTTTGAATTTAAAAATTTCAAGAGTCAAGATAGATGAAATTTGGCTTGAATTTTAATTTTCTCTTTAGCTCCAGTATACTTGAAGTTTGTAAATACTTTTAAATCAAGAAAGAAATAAAAGAGGAACCCAAATTTTGTCTTGCTATAAAGCCATGATAGTTACTAGGTAATTATTAATATTATTATTAGAAAAATAGAGTGATGTAAAAAAAAATAAACTGACCAAATGGCAAAGTGAGATGACGATGAGAAAACCTGGATCAATGACAAGAAGAATCTTCGAAGTAATTTTGAAATAAAAAGTAAAAGAAAATATAATTATCAGCTAATTTAAATTAATCCTTTTTTCATTTTTTTTTATGTCTGTTAATCAAATTATTGTATTAAATTATTAAGGCTTACCTTGTTTAATGATATTTAATTGCTCTCCATTTTCTTTGAAACATTCTGGCTTAAAACAGCTGAAGTTTTTTATCTCTCTTTGAAAATTTCATGAAATATATATATATATATATATATGATAGTATGCTGTACAAACTCCAAATGAAAGCGATGTCTTTTGGTCTAAATCACATCTAAAATAAAAAATTAGTGTTTTGATTTTGTTATATCTGTTAATCAAAAATTATTGAGGCTTACCTTGTTTCATTTCTATCCATTTGAAGAATAAAGCTCTATGATGTATATATATTTGAGTGACATAATGTTCTCTCAGAGCTCCAAACATATGAATTGAAGAGGATTCTTTTGAACCAAATCACATCTAAAATGAAAAAATAAATCATAAATAAAATTAATAATAATAATCATTTAATAAAGATTTTTAACATAAATAATTATATAAAGATTTGAAAGAATGAGTGATTAAAATACTATCTAAAAATAAAAAAATCCAAAAATGATTTATATAAATACTTCTAAACATGTAATTAAATTTGGTTAATCTTATTAGAAAGAGTTTGATTATTATAAGTTTCCCTTCAACTGACCTTACCTCAAAAGTTCAAGTTTTATAGGAATTTTAATGTTAAAAAGTTAATCAAATAATAATTTTATAAACTAGGGATAAACCAAATAAAAAAAAAACACAATTATTTAAAAAAAATTAAAAATTAAAGGAAAAAAAGAAAATTTATTTGTCAAAGTGAAGGAAATAGTGAATGAGTTAATAAAACGAATAATCTATATAATGCAGATATTGAATTAAAAATAAATATTAAATTAATTAATTAAAAGAATAAAAGAAATGAAATATTAAATAAAAATGAAAATAAAATTTGACAGACAGACAACGAAAGGTTATCATATTTAATCACGAGTTTAAAATATTTTTAATTATTTAATTTATTGAAAATAATAATTCTGAACCAATTAAATAAATATTTAAATGAATTACTGACCTTAAAAATAGAAATAATTAGATGAAATATAAATAAGTTGAGCATGATGACATGTGAGTAGTCGATTTGGTTGGCAAAGTCATGGAAGAGATAAAGAGACGAGGCATTCGCAATGGAGTCAAAGTCAAAGCAATCGAGCTTCTCGATTTTATTACTTCTTTTGAAAAAAATTAGTATAATTTATATAAAAATAATTAAATATAATTTATTCTATTCAAAAAATTAAATTAAATCAATATATAAAATATATTTGAAAACAATTTGTGAAATGTCAGATTTTCTCTCATAGGTGCCAAATTTGAAATTTTCTTTTAATTCCCTTAACTTCTATTCACAAATATTCAAATAATAATTGATTTTTTTTTCTATTACTCTTTTTTAAATGGTAAGGAATTTAAATTTGGGCGTCCACTGGCATCCAAAACGATAAAATCAAACGCCGGGAAGCGTGCAAGTGCTCAACCAGGCTCAACCCACTTGCTTGAAAGAAACTTGCCCATGGGTGCCGAATTTTGAATCAATCACTTAAGAAATTACCCAGGGCTAGAATCAAACTAAGAGTAAGTTCCCCTAACTCTCACTTGTTTATAATCAAACAACGTTTTCAGCCCATGTACGCCAATGGGCATTCAATTGTGATAAACGGACAAACCTAATATTGGATTTCAATCAGATTTTTTGGCCTCAAGCCGTCCTTTGGCCTCGAGGCCGCTACCACACACTTTGAGGATTTCCCCTATTCAGGCCGGGCCTTGAGGAAAACCGGATGGTGTATGGGGGCCCTAATAGATGGTGTCAGCATATATTTTACTCATTATAAATTTTTTTCTCCAAAATTCCTTGTATTTTTTTTTTCTAATAGATGGTGGCAGGGAATTTTGATTTAGTTTAGTTTTTTTAATATATAGAGCTATATTTTATATTTATTTTAATTGATTGGTTTCTATACCTTGATGATTTTAAAGGATTTAAAGGGATTACTGGTACTGTACAGGAAAAAAAATAAAAGTCCTTTTTAGACGAAATAACTGTGCTTGTGTTCTATTGCTGTCGAGAAATTCCGTAAACATTAACAAACGAGCAATATTTTCATGTATAATTTGCTCCTCCAAATATTCTTTTTTTTTTTTTTTTTTTCTTTTTTTATTTATTAAAGCCTAACAAACAATAAAACAAATCTTTTTTTTTTTCTTTTTTTTACAAGATTCTTCCCAGACTGTTTGTTCACTTTTTTAGGAAGTTTTTCTTTTTTACATTATATATAACAAAGTTTACAAACAACAGGCGTTTTGGCTTAGCAGGTACATCTTATATACAACTTTTTATAGCACTCTATGTACAAAATAGGACCCGTGCAAAAAACTTTTTAAACAATTTGAGATAAGTAATTATTTATTAGATTCTTTTATAGTGCAAAATTTAATCGAGTTATCTTGTAATTAGCTCAAAAACAGGGAGAAGATGAACCCTGTTATTAAATATTTCACTTTTTCGTTTTTTTTTTTTGTATTTTTAAAATCTTTTCTTTCATACAAAGGCAAAAATATAAACAATTATTTTTACACATCTTTTTTTAAAGTTTTATTTATTTATTTTAGTTTACCATTTCTTGTTTTATTTAGATTTAGTTAGATATGCCAACAAGTTTATATATATATATATTTTGTTTAAATAATATTCACAGTGTTTTATTCATAATTACATAAAAATTTTTAGAGAAATATCTAAATGTTTTTAAAATTGAGGAGAAATAAATAACTATAATATTTTCTTAAAACTGTCTTGAGAAAACAATAAAATACGGCAAGGGGGAGTTGTTGGGGAATTAATAACGAAATTAAAAAATAAAAATCACGGAGAAAATGAATGAACAAAAACGATGGCGCTAATCCTAGAATAGGACGATTTTTTACTATGAGAGGAAATTGTTTCGGTTTTTTTTTCTTTCCTTGTTGTCTTGTTTTGCGTTCAATAGAGAAAGAAAAAAATGCCATAGTTTCCTATCATAGTAAAAAGACTTATTATATTCTAGGGACTCGGGCATGGAAAAATATAAAGCTGATTAATATGCACTAAATGATGATTGCTGAATCTGTAATTTACTTTATTAAAGCTTTTGTGGTATGTATTATTATTATTATTATTATGCGAGTTTTTAATTATAGATCACATTTTGTAATAATTATTTATTAAAAATATAAATACAGTACTTACTCTGCAGTCGTTTTTAAGTACTGTGAGCTTGTTCCGACTCAAGTGAACTAACCTCTAAGGGAAACCTAAGTGAAGCTAGTAGCATTTTATAAGCTATGAAGTTAGCAACATATACAATCACCCCAGAGAAGTTAGACACCATCATCAAAGCAAGTGTTTACATGAAGATGGTGTCTAACTTCATGGAGATGATTGTATATTGTTGTTGTTTGTAGATGGCCGTAAGGAAAATCAATTTAATTCTAAGGACCGTCGGCCAAAAAATAAATACTTCTGCGTATTATCTGTTTATTTGAAGATATTTCGATCCCAGTGAAATGGAATCATCTTCAGTAGAATCAACAGATGTTTTGCAAATCGTTAATTTATTCCATCCAATATGATAAAATACCTGAGCTTTTCATGAATGCTACTAACTTCACAAAATGTGTCCCTTAAAGGTTAGTTCGTTTGAATCGGAGAAAGTGCACAGTACTTAAAAACGACTGCAGAATAAGTAGTGGAAATATTAATAAATAATTAATACAAAATGTGGTATAATATTAAAAACTCCCATAATACTATGTGCATTGCTCCCCCCTCCCCTCTAAGTTTGAAAGGGAGTTGTTAACAGATGGGGGGGGACTTATTAACCGTCCACCTGCCTCTCACTATGTCCCTAATTTTTTTTTAGATCCCACAATAAATATTTTTAACTCCTAAACACACCTCATCGATGATGTCCTAGCAATGTATTTGTTACCGATGTCGTGGGATTGTTATATGACGTAATTTTGTTGTTTTGTTTTTTTAATTTTCCTAAACAAATTAAAATATTACCTTCTAAAAGTTTTTATGTAACTCTGAAACTAAAACATGCGTATATATCGAATTTAATATTTTATTTATTTATTTTATGAATATCACCTTTTTATTTAACAACTTGTTGAACGCAATTACTTTTATGACGATAAAAAAATTAAGCTCAACCAGAAGTTGATAACAATAAGAGGTATTAGTATAAAGAAGATTATCAATCCAAAATATACCTAAGGTATTATCTATATGTGTGTGTGAGTGAGTGAGTGAATAGCAACTTTTTAATTTGGGAATACTTAAATTTATTTAGGCTTTCGGGACTCTCAGAATAGAGAAAATATTTTTTTTTCCCAAAAAGAAAAAGAAGCTACTCTCAGGTGTTATAATATATTTTGAAAAAGGAGAATTCTGTGCTAAGAATTAAAAGATTTGGTGAGAAAAAAGAAATTAGTTTTTATATATTGAGGATTGATATCTTTTTTTTTTCTTTTTTTTTTCTCTAATAAAAGAGATTATTTTAACACAGACAGCACCTTAAGTTGCTTTTGTTTTCACAATAAAATAGAAAAGTGAATCGCCAAATTATTTTTATATATATATATTTATTTTCTTTTTATAAAACCAAAATAGATTTTCTATTTTAATCAAAAAATACAGATTTTTCTATTTTTCTTTTTACTTATAGTATTTTTTTTTTTTAATTTCTTTGGTGAGCCACTTCTCGTTAAAAAAAATTTTTTGCTTGCATTCTATTTGTTTTTTTCCCTCACATTCTACTTTAGGGCCATTAGGAAAAAAAAATGTAAATAATCAAGGTAAAAATGAGCATTTTATGATATAAATCTAAAAAAAAAAAATAATTGCTAAACAAAAAATTAAAGATCAATCATCAATATTATTATCAAACAAAAAAAATTATTTTAATAATAATGCAAAATAAAAATAAAACTAAACTAAAATAAAATTCTTAATAATTAAGAAAGTTAGATCAGAAATTTACTTTTGAAAATAAAAAAAATAAAAAAAAAATAATTCGGCTTTTTTTTAGATATATGTATATTTTATATATATAAAAAAAAAAATCATCTAAAAAATTTGAAAAAGTAAAATTTCTGATTTAACATTTCGCTTTTTTTTTTATTTATATTTATATACACATAGAGATTGTCAGAATTTATTAACAAATCTACTTCTTTAATATATATTTTATTATAATAACTTGATAAATTGAT